>OX122882.1:20381149-20407693 GCA_944738645.1 Eristalinus sepulchralis
AGCAAGTGTTTTAACAAAGAAAAGTGTAGCCTCATCACACCTAATTTAAAATTTTAATAGACGGCACTACTGCCCCAGATTTAACAATGCCTGCAATGCAAATCCACTGTCATAGGTGACCTAAAGGGACTTTACGCAATTTGTAGACGTGTTGCAGGGTTAAGGTAGGTACAAGGTATATCACCCAACGACTTCTGCAGGGGGTGCTGATGAGAAGAAAAAGAGGAAAACGCCTCACGCTTAAAATTGAATTGGCGTCAATCAGGAATGGGGCCTTTAAAGTATACTATCTGAACAGCATTATACGAGGCTGTCTGAAACTAACCTCAGAGAGATCTGAATCTAAGGAATAACAAGCTCACTGGTGCCTGGATCTGAGGAACAAAGAGTCCACAGTCTAAGAAATAACGAGCCCACGGTGGATAAATAATGGAATCCTCAAGTTAAAGCAAATCCATGGCATGGGTTGGATCCTTTATTTCAACGTTTCTGCAGTTAAAAAGGTGCCTTTTGACATAATTTGTAATTCTCGTCAAAGGTGTTATTGGTTTCTTTCACTTGGAAAGGACCTAGGTTCAATGCCTACTCCGAATGTTGAAAAATTGATGCTGTCTTCAAACTCGAGAGAGTGATGAAAATCAGCAGGGTGGGCAAATGCCTCACTCGAAGCGACCTCTATTCCATGGCGACAAAAAGTGAAGAATGCGCGAGACAATTTTGATGTAGAAGCAGAGAATTCTCGGCTCCTTCTTTATTTATATAACTTCTGCAGGATTTTCGGGAACAAGGATCTTAGAGGTCTTCTCACGGGAGTGAGCTAATGTCCACAGTTGTTCTGTCCACATCCTGTCCTGAGTTCTGAGATTATTATTTATTGCATAGCGACCATCTCGTATTGACTGTTTTATAAGTAGAGTCACTTGACAGCAGTTTGCAAGTAGAAACCTCAGACAGGGGATGTATTCTTATTGCATTTGGGACTGAAACATCGGAGGATTATCTTAAAGTCTTTTGCACCTATCATTAAAATATACATACTCGTATATCTAGCGAAAGTCTCATAAAAACCCTTTTAATACAGGTAACCCTTGTTTAAAAAACACAGGTTCAATGTCAGTTGTCTTAAATGCTGCTCTAACTTCCACACCGTTGGTTTAAAAATCCCATCTTCAGGATCTTGTCGGGTGAGTTAACTCAAACATTTAATTTGCATGATTTGAAGAGGACCTTCCTCTCATTTCAGTCACCCTTAAATTTACTCAACATCGATGTAATTTATAAATTTAAACTCATAAGGACCTCAGTTTCCTTCGGCTCCTGCTATACAGTCCTGATGACGGCACCATGGACAGGATTTAATTTCGATTAATAAAAAACAGTCCTCCCTCTCCTCCCCTCAGCCACCCATCCATTCATCTCTTCGTCCTTTTGCTCGGTTTCTCGGTTTTTCATCATTAATCGATTAGCGATTTTCAATGAAATTGCAAATCATTGCCTAATCGCTAGACTCCTCTGCCATGTCCTATCAGCAGTGGCTTAGGTGAACTTCCACAGAAAGAAACCAACAATAGCCACCCAAGTCGCCGTGACAGACCGAAGAGGAAAAGCGCCCAGAATACAGAACACAAGACAGGGAAAGAAAAAAAAAAAACACAACAAAATTTATCGAAGCTACACGGAGGAGTAATTCCACTTCCTTGACGATATTCTCTTCCTCCACTACAATAGTGCGACTGCCAGCCAGCACAGGAGATACCTTCACAGGCGAAAGTCCTTCGGAGATAAGTTTAGTTTTATTGGTTAGCTATACCGATGGGATTTAGGGGTTGAAGGTGTTCCTTCCTTCTGCCACGTTCTTTTGTTTCTAACTTCGAAAGGATAATGCGCTTCTCCCTTTTTGTGTATCCCTCTTTGAAGTAGTCTGCAGAGTACGGAGTAAAGCGCTCTGAATTTGAAGCGAGAATGAGATTTCTTCCGGTGTAAGGAAGCAGTGGATAAAACAAGATATAACCCATCTTTAGCCGGATACGGTTCGCAGGAAGTCAACATGGTGTACGAGAAGCGTCGGGCGGAGGGAAGATCCTCACAACAAAAACTTATCTTCAATTCGTCTTTGCAATTAAGCCCACGTAATCCATTGCGAAAGGAATCAGACGAATCAGGCGAACTACAGGAAGTGAACTGAAGCCAGCAAATGAGAGACAGCAGGATGCTCCCTCCCAAGCGAGCCGCACTTTCGGAGAAGCGCTGAAACTAAAAATTGGAACTCTAACTAACGTATTCATATTTCGAGGAGATCTCTTCACGCAGGCAACGATAGCACGGGGCGGTCTTACGGCGCGCCCTACTGCGCCAACATCTCACAGAAGGGATCAACTTTTGGAAACATTATGTAAAAGCAATTGCTCTATACATCACAGTGCAGAGCGCTATATCGAGGGACATAAATTAAGTGCAGTCTTGGTGTTACGGTGGGCTCTGCCCTCCGCAGCAGACATCATTTGCGTTTTCTCGGGGAATTGGGGAGCGCTTAAAATAAACTATCGACACGATGAGCGTGGCGTGTGGTGTGGGCGACGTTGAGCGAGGGTGCCGCTTAGTTGAATTAGTTTTTGCTCATTAACGACGCGAGGGAGCTGCAAAGTTAGAGCTTTGAAGAAATTTAAACGAAAGTTACGTATACGCAGTGTAAGCCAAATGAGCACGGACATAAACTGTACAACGGAAGCGAATGGGACCTCTGGTCGCACACCGATGGCTGTTGATTGATTAAGATGCAGTTAAAAGTAACGAACGGCAAACAACTTAAGGTTTCATTTCGCCCCTGAGAAGCCATTAGAGGGGTGCGCAGTTCTTGAATTGAATAATGTGTGCAGCAGTTACATCCTTGTTGCAGAAGTAATAAAGCTTCTTCAGGCAGAAAATGCCGATAAGTTGAACGCACCGAAGTTGCCCATATGAATGATAAATGCATGCAGTAAGTGTTCGCTGGGGCATTTACTGCAAACATTTGTCATTCACGTCAGGAGCTATTGCCTTACATTCACTTCCATGTGTCATACGTTGTAAGTTGGAAATTCTTGGCACGAAACCCTACACAAACTGCAAGTGTCCAAGACGTTTAACTGGTGACACTAAATATTACTTCATTCAAAAGCAGGTTACATTTGAACTGTGGGATGAGTTGTGGTACTTCTTCTGTGTGAGAGGGCGGGGGGAGGGGGGTTGAATTATTTACTGTATGCCATGTGACTGCAGTTATTTGACATTCATTTGGATGCGATAGTAAACAAGAGTTATTGAAGATGGTGGATAAAAATTTTGCATCTTTATTTGAATGTAGAACAGGATAACCACGTGTAGTCGTATAAATGCCTTAGAGACCTTTTGAAATCTCTACCAACAGATGCGTTAGATGTCATCTTAAATCTAATATCCCCATGTCTAGATGGTGTTAAGACAGACCTCCCACGGATACCGAATCTTTCAGTCACATGAAAATTCTTCGGAAAGTCACTCCCTTGCGCAATACTCTACACTGAAAGTCTTTCTGGTACAAAACTTCAGAATTATGGTTCCTTAACGTGGATTTCAGTCGATGGGTGCCACACATTCGAGGTCTCCATTTGTAAGTTTACTGGCGATGTGGTCTGCGGCAATTAATCCGCAACCTTACCCTGGGTCTATCGTTTAGACTCACTGACCACTGCAGAGCATTCCTTGCAGAAATTATGGCTATTCGCGAAGCACAGTCTCAAGTGGAAGCTAATATCGTTAAAGGGTATAATCACACTCGGTGATAGTTGGGTAGCTGTTAGCTCCTCGAATCGGTTGCCTTTAATTCCTACAGGGTAATGGATCGCCGTTCACTAAATGGCTGAGCAATTCAATGTCTACATGCGCTGGCTAGGTCACAGAGACATCCGAGAAAATTACAAGTCGGATGAATTATCCAAGGTCTGCACTATGCTACTCCTTCTACATCAACATTAGAAGGCATCTACACCTCGTTCAAGCTTAAAATATGCACAGACACGATAATAACCTCAGTTGGGCAAACAACTCTGCACTAGGAGTTTCTTGATCTCATTCATCCCTCGCTCAAAATGTTCCGAGCAGCTACGCTGGCTCAATAGATCAGATATCAGCTGCCCTGCTTTTCGGGGCTATAACCGGGCACATAAGTTTCCTCAAATGACTCCTGCAGAAGCTGTTGGAACGAGGTGGAACCAGGGCTGTCCGACATCTGCCCTGCATTAGTCCAACATTAGCAAGCTTCAGACAGACACTACTTTCTGGATTGATTGCACGACTTCAAAAACATTCCCAATTGACAATCTTTTAAGATTTGTTGGTGGCGGCAAATCCTTGATACGATGGTCGCCGCAGCGTAGTGGGTAAGTGCGTCAACCCACACACTAAAAGTCTAGGTTCGATTCCCGGACGAAACACCTGGCATTTTTTCACGGCACCACCTCTTTCGAGTTGCTGACAACACTCAAAGAGCATCAATTGTCTTTGAGAAGTTTCTCAAATCTCGCCGTTCGGAGTCGACAAAAAACTGTTGGTCCCTTCTACTCATGATTACAGAACAACAATACGAGCAGTTGTAGGAGCTAGGCTCTGTTCCCTAGTGTGCTGTAGTGCCATTATTATTAAGTCCTTGATTCATATATATGAACACGTTATTTTACTATAGCGGACGTGGGAATACAATCCTACTCATAGGACCTATTGGATTATATAAGCCACTTAAGCCGGCATACTTTGTCTACACACTTTAAATGCATGCCCTTCCATCTTAACAAACCTCCCCTTTAGTAGATGGCAGGCGCCGAAATTTGCAATCTTTTTTGATATTTTTCGATCTACTTATTTACTTACTTACTTATTTAGTCCATGTCCATTTTCTTCTTAAAATCGCGACAAGCTGTATAAGCTGAAGGTGCAAGAAGTCGGTACCATCTGACCACTCTTCGTCATATGATGTTGTAAATTGTGGAGCAATAGACAGTGGCAACAGTTAGTCTTGAAAGTTCGTATCGTTACTTTTGGCTGGTGGCACTAGATATTTCCACATGGCTCTCCAGAGCATAAGGGCGTTTTGAATAAATTTTACATAAGTAGCTCGATATCTAGAGATCTTTCAAAAGACAAGCAGAAATTGATGATACTGCGATCCTAATCTTACTGCGGTTGAGTCATAAGAAATCTGAATTTTTGTGAAGGTTAGTGACGGCGATGTGGACTGTCTCCGATGAGAGGAAACCTAGATGCATAAAAACTCAGCCTCTGTTTACGATGTTGTGGTGTAGTTTCTCGGTTCTCTGGAGATTTTGGTGGCAAAGAGCATATGTGACTAGTCCTCATCACAGCAACTTCAAATATCTGCCACCTGATCCGATCAAAGGCATACCATTGACCGGAGAATTGATTTGTTTTGTCTTCGTCCTCTCCACAAACATCGCAGAGGGTTTCACGGCTGTGACTGTGTTTCGGGAAGGTTAAGTGACCCGGTAGTATGCCACTAAGTCGTCCGTAGTATATTTTCTTAAGTGATATCTTCAACGCTACAGATTTCTAACAGACTTTCGGAAGTTTGCCTCTAACCTAGAGAGTTATGATACCTACAATTGTGGCGCCCGTCTAGCCGTCGAAGCCATGACCATGAATAAGACTGTCTTCTGTAATCCTTGCCTGTCAAATTCAACGGCGATCTCAGTGCCTCTGATTCCTCGGTGACCAGGCACCCAAACGTGTCTGCGAATTCAAAGTGTCTTTTTAAAGTCAGAGAAGACTTCTATTCTTGAGCCATCTTGGAATTGATTAACTTTCTGTTCACAATATTCGTATAGGCGTCCTCCGGGACAGCCAATGAACTAATAGGGGCAATAGTCCAATGTTGTCCTTCTCCCCGAAGGTGCCAGTATCAGACCTTCATTACTCTTAGAGCCATCTGTGAAAATTCGTCTGCAGCCCTCAGATTTCAGCCGAATCAATGAGTGCACAGAAATAGAGCCTTGTATGTGCGTTGCAATTGGAATATTGGGGATCGTTCATCAGACGACATATCTTATGACAAAGGAGTCGAATCTAATGTTATTATCCATTGCCCAGTGTGGGTTGAACCAGAGAACTCTCCTTTTTGGAGGGAAGATGACGTGAATAGAGCACTCTATATTTTTTGAATACAGTCTTCCTTGGCAAGAGAGGTAGTGGAACCGTCTCAGACTCTATTAATGCATCTACGGCTCAATCTATGCACCTACGGCTCAACTCAAGCTTCTGTACTCCAGTAGAAAAGTGGACGCAATATCTTCTTGGCGTCTTCTCTAAGCCGTCATTTCCCGGCCGCTTCAAAATAATGTTTCGAAAGCATCGTCACAAAAGTGTAAAAAAATACCAAGAAAGTCATCATCTCCCACCACCAGGCAACCACAAGTTAATGATTCAGAACTTCGGTTAGCATGGCGGTGGCACGGGGATTTACTTAGGACCACTCCCACCAGTGATTTCCTGGCTCTGATTTATTCAGCTCTGATTCAATACAATCCTACAGGTGTGAGGCTTAGTCAAAATATTTTCGTTATCCTCTACTCGGCATTAGCCCCCAAATCAGCCCCTACACCCATCCGTCAAAACAACCTTCCACCAACCTGACTGACAGGCATTTATCATTAGGAAACCTATTAGGCAAACAGCAGGTCATCGAACAGAGGGAGCGTTCAAAAGAAACCCTTTTCGCAATACAGACCTCTCCAAATGTCAAAATCCAAACAAGAAGAACCCACAAGTGAGAATCCACCCAGACCGTACCAATTTGACAGGACTTTTGGTATTCGCTGCCCAGTTTTAAATTGCTCCTCAATGTCGTCGAAGTGATGCGTGAAGATGAAAAGATCATGAATTATTTCTCTCAATTTATCCCTCCAAATCGGATCTCGTTCGCTTCTTTATTCCTTGCCCTTTTCATTCGGGAGCCCGGCCCCGCACACCCACGCACACATAAAGATGTTGTTCTACTTTTTATTTCATTAATCAAATCACACGAATTCGATCCGCACACATAAATACGGGACAAGAAGGGATGCCAAATAGAAATAAACCTCCTCCGAGGTGTCTGTGCGGTTTTTTATGCATTCACCCTTCGAATCTAGGACTTTATTATGGGATTTCTTATCCAAAAAAAAAGGAGAGTTCGGAGAAAACCGAACGTATCCCTCCATTCGGCTGCGTTCGGCAATCCTTAAGGGGAGAAGGAAATAAAAAGAAGGAAGGTTTTCAATTTCTCGCAGGCAACGGAATTAAAAACATTCCTCCTCTGCTTCCGCCCATTCAATGTCTAAATTATTTCAATTCAAATTTCGAGAATCCACGGATTCAAGGTGAACCGGGCCGATGATAAGGCTCGCCACCCCTCCACCCAGGGACGACGTGGATAACGAGAATCCGCGGGCGGGGAGCGAAACCCAGCGGAAGCACAACGAGTGCAAGATAAGTTGAAAAGATGTCGTCGCCGGTGACGGCTAAAGTAGCGCGGGATGTGTAGAGTTTGTTTACACACAAACATCATGATTGCTACTGAGGGAATGACGCTGACGACGGTGCCTGATGGCGGCTGAAAGGATATCATAGGACTTTTATCACCTTCTGTGATAGATACTCCACCGCAGCCAATACCAATCGACTTTTTGGCGTTTCTTCGACTGAGTTACACGCCTTTCTTCCTCAAAGTTTGGATGTGTGTGTGTTTGTATTTGGTTTGTCGTTTCGGTCTCTTTACCTTCGTTTGGAGCACACTCATCCCGTTCTCTTTTTCCATTCATGACGTCGCCCTTCCCCTGAGTTTTATGTGGCGAAAAATCCCAATGTAGGAATAATGTGAAATTCGTTCATCGCTGTCACTGTATTGTGTGTGCTCAACGTAATCGTTGCTGTTGTCATACTAATGGGAATTTCCTTTAGAATTGGAATCCTGCGAAGCATAAAATCGAGTTACCTTTAAGTGATACCCACATAGACCCAAGGATATGACGGAGTTCTAGTCCTTTGAGTGAGAATGTGTTCGCCTATCTTTCTTAGAACCGAAGCGAGCACATCATTTAGGTCGGCTGGTGATACACGCCGCTTCTATCCCCTACCCTGTGTTGGGGTCGATGTTAGGATGCTGGAGTCGGAAGCTAATTATTGTGTTCTTCAACCATTCTCTGTGGAAATAGCGCTTGCTCTGACCCCCATTCGTAGGCAGAAATAAAATCATTCTGAGATATGCAGGGCTCCGAGAATTGACGTTATTTAATTTAGGAATCTTTTTATCTCAAAGATTTGAATGTCCTCTTGATGCGTGTGTGTTTGAAACCCTGAATTCATGATATGTTTGCTCTCCATTTTGTGCTCTAAAATGCACTTACCTTCAATCCGTTTAGCCTTGACGCAGGCTTGCTAATGGCGAACCTTTTTTTCCAAGGCGCCAATGAAAGAGGAAATATCCAATACAGCAAGTGCTATGGGCTTTAGTATACGGGAATGGATGGGCGTAAGGTAATAAAGGGCTTGCCGCAATGTTCGAAGGCTAAAGGTGTGACTTCATGGGCTTACATTCACCCATCACTTCTCATCTACAGTGATCAAAACTTCTCCATATGTCACTTTATGTACTTAGATGAAGTCAATTTGAACCTCCCTTAGCCCTTAGTCTGGTCGCCGTGGCGCAGTGGTAAGTGCATCGACTGCGGCGCAGAAAAGTCTGGGTTCGATTCCCGGACGGGACACCTAGCATTTTTTCACGGCACCACCTCTTTCGAGTTGCTGACAACACTCAAGGAGTATTAATTGTCTATGGAAAGCTTCTCAAATCTCGCCGTTCGGAATCGGCAAAAAAACTGTCGGTCCCTTCTACTCGTGAAGAACAATAGCATGCACAACACGAGTAGTTGTTGTAGAAGCTAGGCCCTGGTCCGTTATGGGCTGTAGTGCCACTCAATTATTATTATTATTAGCCCTTAGTCTTTTCGGGAGAAAAGTTCTGCGTGCGATTTTTGGTCCTGTTTGCGTTGATGGCATCCGGAGAAGAAGATTTAACGACGAACTCTATGGGCTGTACAGCGACATGCGCCTAGTCAAGCGTCTTCAGATACAACGCTTAAGATGGTTTGGCCATGTAGAGCGCATGGACACCACTGCTCCGGCCCGAAAAGAAGGACCTCAACCAACTTGGAGTGCGCAACTGGCGGCAGCTGGCGAATGATCGTGCTGGCTGGAGAGGCATATTGGTCGAGGCTGGGCCTCAGTTCACCCCGGACTGTAGCGCCACAAGAAGAAGAATAAGATTTTAAATTTCACACTGCATCCTGCAAAAATCCCAAAAATCAACAGTCATCACCTGTTCGTGATTTTTCAGCCACGTTTTAAATGACAGCGCGCACAGAATCGTATTATACAACACCATGTCTAATTTTGAGATTCCTGCCAAACTTGTAATGTTGTGTAGGATGGCGTCGAGAGAACTGTCTCTGCTCCGTGAAGGTCGGTGCCGAACTTGCCGACACCTTTAATGCCAAAAAAGGTTTTAGACAACGTGACGTCATATGACTTTTTTTACATCTTTGTAAAGACCGTATTTGAGGCGACCACTAAAGGGTAAACGACTGGGATGAGGTGTGCACTGCTAGAAATATATCGCAAGGCCCGTCAAAATATACTTGGCAATGTTAAAATAGGAAGTGCTACTTCGCACGCTGTATAGCTCAGGTTTTGCGACGTCCAATGACTTTTTCTGCGGTTGGATGACCGGAACTTCCTCGGATATGATGAAGTACAAAATTGGATTGACCTGACAGATGTTTTTTGATTTGGAAAATTTCCTAGCAGAAATATTGTAAAAGTAATGAACAATGCAATACTTTAAGAACTACAAATGCTTGATAAAAAGATTGGGATCAATGCTAAAAACTCAGTGATCCTAGCCAAAAGGATTCGAAGCTCACATGCAAATCAATATGATAACTCTCCTTTGCAATATCTCACATCTCGATTAAGAAAAGATACAAATCTGCTAAAAAATTACAAAAGAATTAGACATTTGTTACATGGACAGGTGGTTAAATTTTGATTGTTTTTTTGTAGCATGAAGTACTGCCGGACAGATTGTTCCCTTCACTTGCCTTTGAAAAATGAGTAGAAGCAAACCATTAACTACACAAACTACTGGAGTAAAACTCCTAAGCGTACACACAAGAATAAAAATCTTCGGCAGTGTAAGAAGTAATACACGGTCTTGCAAAAATTTTCGACAGCGCAAAACCAAAAATAATATGAGTCACATAAGACTTTGCCGACAACTTTGCCAACAAACAATTTCAAAATTGAGCTTTGTCCAATAATGTTCTTTGTACAAACCTCTCGCAGTGAAAAAGACTATAAATCCATCTAAAATCCTTTGAGCAGATTCTTAGACCCAAATTACCCACGAAATGGACACGACATGGCATACAATAGTACATAACTTACGGAAGAGATTTACAAATGAGCAGCATACCCGCAGTTTCTTTGACTGTACAAAAGGAAACCTTCGTACACAAATTCAAAAATTAAAAATAAGGCAAATGACTTGAAATAGTTTTCACTTCCCATCAGCCAAACCATGCCCTCATAAGAAATTTTGATCGTCCAAAGCACGGATCACAGAGTAATCGTTTCTTAGACTTTAGTTAAAATGAAAGTGATGAAAATGCCTTGACGATATTCCGCAAGTTTAAAGCAGGCAAACACTTTTGGCATATTCTGTGAGTGACGGCGCGAAAACTTACATCATTGTGGTTAACAAAAAAATGTCTATAGATGAGAAAAAATAGTTTAATGCCGCTTCGATTCAAAATGGACCAGCATCTTCTGCAACTACTCGTTTCGTGCGTGCTACTTCTTTCTCACGGGTGTAAGGGACCTACATTTTTTTGCCGATTCTGAACGGCGAGATTTGAAAAGCTTTTCATAGACAATTGATACTCTTTGAATGTTGTCAGTAACTCAAAAGAGGTGGTGCCGAAAAGAAAAGCGAGGTGTCCCGTCCAGGAATCGAAGTTAGACCTTCTGCGTGTGGGTCGACGCACTTAAAATGACAATATTCATATACAAATGTTCGCTTAAAGAATGTATTCATTTCTGCTTACTGTGCCTTTCGTCCTGTGGCATTGCCTTGCCTCCGATTCTTCATTGCATTTGAAATCATAAAACATTTTCCCTGCATTAAATTTACAACCACTTAAAAACGCCGTCTGCAGCACACAAAGAAAATTGAGTGCGTCATATGTTTAACAGCACGAATGCAGGACAGCAAATTTGGCTTGTCCAAGAAAACAATGAACAATTAACAAGCATTCCATTGTTTTCCAATATTGGAAATAATACAATTACTTGCTTACTCCGAGCGGAGAAACTTCTGAAATTTCTTCAGCTCCTTTTTACTGGATAGGTTGCTTCAACAACTGAAAAACAGTAGAGCCAAACTAATTGTCAGAATAACGAAAATTGAGTTTTGGGTAAGAAACTATCTTAAAATATTTCATAAGTAAATTTAGGTATGGTTTTCTGTATAAAAATTTATTTTAGAACTGCTGATCTGTTGTTATCTTTTCTATTATTATAATTTTTAAAAATATACATGCAATCTATTTTATAATTAAATTTAAAATGTTTTTTCTTTACTTTTAGGTAAATGTCGAATTAATTTCCAATTGGTCGTAACGTAAGTTTTTTTTTGTTAATTTCGTAGTTCCTTACTCAGAAATTGCTTGGCAATCAGTTTGTTTTAAATTATTACTTTTGATTAACTAATTAATTTCATATTTGGAAGAAAGTTGTCACACTTGCCACTTCTGCAGCACAGTGACGTGCTGTTACACCTTTTACACCAGCATTTTGCTTTGCAGCATTTCTAATCTTATAAGCCCTTATGGGCATATGATAAATTTCAGTATAATTCATTTGTATGTGAGGCTCTTATGGAAATCCTTATTTACATTATGACTTTAAATATACCGTTACAGTCACTGGATACAGCCTTGACTTTAAGCGGGTTATGCACTAGAAATTTTATAATTCTATACTTCGCGCAATTTTAAAATTCTATAGAATCACACAATCTATTCGACATCTGCTTAAGCTTAAACTAAGTGCACAATTCCAGGTTCTGGGGTATTATCGACTGACTCATTCTTAACATACATAGACCATGTTCAAAGGATTCGGTCCATTTAGAATTATCAGAATTCAGATCGCAGGAAGACCGAAGTGTTTTACCGACAACAGATAAACTTAATATTCCACCTAATACTCACCAATGAAGGTGTGTAAATATTAATTATAATAATTAAAACAGAAATTCAACAGCCCAAGGCAAGGAAAAAAGTCCCTAGCTTTTTCAAAAACTACTTACTCGTACAGTAATAGTACAGTACAGTAATAGACCTGCAATTTTGAAACAACTCCGAGTGGCGAGAGTTAAGGAGCCTTTCATAGACATTTAGTGCTCTTTGAATGTTGTCAGCAACCCGAAAGAGGTGGTGCTGTGAATAATGCGAGTTTTGCAATCCGACCGCGGTAAGCTCTACAGGAAATGAATCTCCGCCACAGAGATGTCCCAGTTGATACTTAGCACTATTTCAATTTCAAATTCTAAGCACAGAATGCACTTATTCGAACAGAAAAATATTCAAAATATTGATTTCAACAAATTTCAAAACACACTGGAAAAGGATATCTGTATTTTGTCAGGTAATTATTTCATTTTCAAAGCTGACATTCTTGCGCTTTTGTTTGCAGTAGCAAGTTCTTCGTGCGAAAAAGACAGCTGCTGCTCTAACGAAGTATGATACAGCAACGACAATGGTACAGTTAACCTAGCAGAGGTAGAAACAATCGATAAATCTGCTGCAAAACTGCAGAAAGTCGTCAACGAGAGATTGGTGAATCACTCTCAACGATAATAAATTTCGTTTACAGGAAACCTGAGTATGTCTATTAAAGCTAATGAAATTTTAGCTTCGCTGTAGATGGACTCAATGCTTAAAACCTGTTAAGTGTGTCTGTACAAAAAAAATAATGCTTATCTTTTGAAAACATTTCAGAACAAAGTTCTTAGGACATACATCGTGGCATAAATATATTCGAAGCGACCATGCCTAGTGTGATCTTGGAATTCCCACAATCTGAAGCGAAAATAAGAAGCCCTGCCTGAAAACATAACAAATGCCAATTAGAAACCACGGGTGATTTTTTAGAGGCACAGAACGTCTAATTAGAATATGTATGTTCAGCGAACAAAACCTAAATGTTTCATGTGCTTTATGGATTGGTGCTTTAATTGGTTCGTACTTCTTTGAAAATGATGCTGGCCAAGAAGTTAAAGTCAATGGAGACTGCTATGGAGCCTTGCTTACTGCCTTTTTCGTGCATGACTTGAACAACCATATTGTGCAAGAGCTGTGTTTTTAACAGAATGGCACAACATGTTACGCAGTTCGTGGCGGAATTAAGTTATTGATGGAATCGTTTTGTGATTGCATAGTTTCAAGTTACATATGAACCCTTGAACTAGCCTTCTTCTCCAACGCCACTTAACTATTTTCTGTAGGGATATGTGAAGTCGCCTATCTTCGCCGATAAGTCCGATACTATTAACCACTTGGAGGACAACATTCACATGTTATTGAGAATGCACCGTCACAAATGTAGAAATGAAAAAAAATTATCAAAAACCGGACATCCAGATTAGATTACGTCCGCTCCAGCTGTGTCAGTCATGTGTTAGAAACCATATCCAAATTATAATGCCTATCTTTCAAAAATGGAATTTTCATGTGAATTCAAACAAATAACTTTTGTTTTATGCTGAAATTTTGACAGAGAGCCGTTTATTCTGGCGGCCACAAAGAACTTAACCTCTCGACCTGGTGAGGTCGGAAACCGCATCCAAATCGCGGACTCTTTTTGCACACAAAATATAATACATTCAGGCCACAACTTAGTCTTACACATATTCAGTAGTTTTACATCTTTGAATAGAACGCGTTTCACATCACGATTATGCAAATTCATTCAATGAAAATTAATCTGTGAATTACGTTTTCCCCTTGGGACTCCTTTCGTCGACGGTTGGGTCTCCCAACAGCACAACCAGAGATGGCATAACTCTCCAGGATGCAGGCTGACTAAGTACACACTCTCTAGCGTCAGCAAAAAAATCCGCGGATTTTCTGTTATCTCAGGACAGAAGAGTGCAGAAAACTCGTCAGCGTACAAACCGGACACTTTTCCTTCGCTAAGGCTAAGGTGAATACACTTTAGAGTACTTTCTCTGTCAATGTCCCGCCTTTGCTCATATTAGGTGGCGGCTGTTGGGCGCCGAAAACTTAAGCTCTTTATTATAGTAGTAGTAGAATGGATCAGGTCTTAAGTCTGAGCACTTCAATGCAGGGTATACCAACCTCCAACAAAAAAAAAATCTATGAAACGCTTCTATTTCTGATTTAAAAATTGCTAGCTAAGGTTATAGCAGTCTTAGTTGCCGTCTTTTATCTACCTTAAGGGTTGTGTTTTTTTTAGTCAGCAAACATCAATGAGCCCGGGTTTCCAATTCCCATAGTATTTTAAGAACAACCCTCTGTTAAGAAAAAAAAAAAAGAAAATAACTTTTCACTCAACACCTTTCCATTCACAATATGTCAGCAAAGAGAATTTCCTAAAACTTCCCCACTCCTCCTGATTCACTATCCACAATAGGGGGAGTCTCGTTTCCCAGCACTTTGACGCAACATCAATAACAGCAATGGAAACTGAATTTCTAAAACTTATTCCTTAACTGCTGCTTTCACTACCCGTCAATGTTGTCTGGAAAATAATAATCCGAGGAAAAAAGCAAAACTGAAAGAAAAACTTATGCCATGTCTGTCTGCCTCACTTTGACCTCCTCCCTCGATAGCACTTAAGTGTTGTCGTCACTCTTTCTGTACTTAGCTCGGAAGGAAAAACTAAAAATTAAACATCCTTGAAAGGTGTCACAACTTCCAACACCTCCCATTGGTTAAATAAACTGCAAAGAGCATTCCTACCCTCCTCCCCGCACTCACGACAACAGCTACAGCACACCGAAGCATTTGCCGAAAACAAATTGAAAAATCCCACCTGAAAACTGAAAGCTTCAATTTTCTGACCTGTTTTCTTCACCGAAACTTTTGGAAAACGTTTTTCCTCTTACAGCCAATTTTGCCTGGCATCCTTTGCCAGGGCTTTGTGCATGCACTCCTTCAATATTTAATATTCAAACTCAAAGCAAAAACCTAACGAACAGTACCAATTGCAACTTGGACTTCATAAAAAATGAATAAAGGAGTAAACATTGTGATGCACCATGAAGAAAAATGGGAAACTTTATCAAAACCCTGCTACATAATGCACCTAGCCTAGAGAAGAATGAAGGAGACTGCATTTCTGAATTATGGTAGGGGGGGGGGGGGAGGGGGTTGAGGATGACGGTGCTACCAGGGTGGGAGCACGGAGGTACTGTGGAAGTTTTCTGTTTGAAAGTTTCGAGAAAACTTCAAACTGTTGTTTCTCCCTTAGCATGTACTACTGCAAAAGTTTATTTTGGCTTGTGGAAATATTAGGGTCGGTGGGGGTGTGCGCGTATGTATGGGCACAGAACTGCCCTAAAGAGATTCCCGGTGACAAGAAATGCACAGAACGACTTGTGTTTTCCTTTAATTTCTGCTTGCTTGCTTGCTTTCTTTTTTTGTTCTGTGCGTCGAGCAGTCTGTGTGTGTGTTCCTTGGCATTACCGTTGTACAACCCGCCAATTAGTTCTGCATGAATTTGTAATGTCGCAGAAGTTTTCGTTCACAGGCAACAGAGTGGTTTGGCTGCTTGATTAGGTGCGTGTCGGGTCGGGCACTGGGAATTGTGGGTCTCGAATGCGGAAATTACAAAATTTCACGTCAAACGGAATGAAATTCATATCTAACACACTCAGAGTTTTCGAGTTTTGTCTCATGGAACTTTTGACATGTGGCAATGTTCCTGTGTTACTCTCATGTCAAATGGCGCATATTATTGTTGATTTGCTGGAAGGGACCTACATATGGATGAATAGGGTTTTTGACTTTTTTTTTTGTTGAAACCTGTGCATAAGGAAATTCTTCCATGAAGGTGTTTTTAGAACTTATCAACTTTAACATGAAGGGAGGGGGATTTTAGGTGATTGCACGAATGCAGGACTGCAAATGTTGCTTGTACAAGAAAACAACAAACAATGGTACCGTTCTTAGGGGGCATTCCATTGCTTTTGCAATATTGAACATTTCGATTGTATTGACACAAGTCACCGTGCAACATTAACCAACTGATGTGAATATTCATTCATTCATACATGATTAGGTAGGCGATACAGTCCCGGATGGACTTGGGCCTCAACTACCAGATTCTTCTTACCAGCTGCACTCAGTTTTAAAGGCCAAACTGATTGAGGAACTTTTGCATTTTTCCCGCCACCTTTGCCGAGGATTTCGTTTGTTGCGTTGTACCAATAGTTTGCAAGAATGTTCAGGCTGGCGTTGTGGTGTCCACATATTTTTTATGGCTTAGTCCTCCTAAATATTGAAGACGCTTGATGAGGTGCATGCCACCGTACAGATCATAATTGAAACTTTTCCTGCAGACTAGTCAATGTTTCACCGCCATTGAACAGGACAAGGACAATGAAGGAGTTGTATAAAGCCTACTTGCTGTGTCAAGAGAAGACTTTTATACCCAATATCCTTCTGAGCCCAAAAAGCAGTGCCTTACAAGATTGATTTTATGTCTGATTTCGGTACGGACGTTAATGTACTTACATGGTGTGAACTGAAAGATCCAAATCCTAATACTTTTGCTGGGCAATGTGGTACTCTGTCCGCAACTTTGATGCTGTGTGTCCCTCATCGCCGATAGCATGTACTTTGTTTTGCCTTAATTTACCGCCAGACCAATCGGAGCATTTCTTTGACCACTATGGGGCAGGGATGAGAACTAATAGAAGAATGCAACTTACATTTATTCAGACGTATATTTGTGTGTGCGTTTGATATTCTTTCTTGGTAAGCCATGAGCTTTTTTTAATTACCCATCGCATCGATTCTAAAACATTATGCGGAAATCGTCAAAGAAGCCAAAAAGTGTGAAAAAATGAGAACAAACCTGTATAGGACCCCAAGCTTATAATTCATCATATTTTCGTAGTGTGCAGATAATATAACGCTTTCTGCTTCAAAGCAACATTCCAAAAGTGAAAATGAATAATTTCCAAAAGTGGGTAAGGTGTTGATGGATGAAGTACATGAAGACAGAAAGGAAAGCAATTTTCCCCTCCTTCTGGGAGCAGGCTTTGTTGGGATAATCAGGCCTCAGCCTTAGCCTAAACTCAAATAGTTTTCCTCTATTTTTTCAATTTTATTAATTTTTATTCATGATGATGAAGGTAGGTTGGACAAGTTAAGTGTAGGGCGGCTAGATGCTATTGTCGTCCATTGCTACACCCCGCAGATAATCTCCCGTAAATAATCGCAAAACTAAAATCAGTTGCCTAGACTCACCACTATTTGATTAGGGTTCCCCACTCCACTTGCGTGTCGCATATCAAACGATGACGTCTCTAATTGCTTTGCCCCGATTTCTGGGATTAGAACACTCTTCGGGTTGGCACTGTGCTATCCGTACTATCTATTTCGCCCAGCTATCCTAAATGTTGGTTAAAGTAATCGTTTTACTAAGCCATGTCACAATAATGCCAATAAAGCTCATTGTTGCAGATCCTCCTCTAGATGCCATAACATAGATACCAAAGGAAAAATACATTTCCTCTTGAAAAAATCAAGGGCTTCCTCAACAACGTTCAAGTTTCTGTGCCATAGATAGAACCAAGGAAAATTAAGCTGCGCTACAAATGGACCCTCCGCCTTTCAAGAAGAAGGGAGCAACATTGAGAAAGATATCTGCTACTAAATTGTCTATAGTCTTCTTTTTTCATGGCACAATAGTCCGGAGTGGACATGGGCCTTAACCAACATTCCTCTCCAGCTAGCAGGATTTCTTGCCTGCTGCTTCCAGTTGTGCACTCCACCTTAGCCTAGGTCGTCCTCTGATGCGTGGGCCCAATGGATCGCATTCCAGAGCAGTGGTGTCCATACGCTTTACATGGTCTTGTCATCTTAAGCGTAGTATCCGAAGACGCTTGGTCAGGCGCATGCTGCCGTACAGCCCATAGAGTTCGTTGATAAATCTTCTCCTCTAGATGCCATCAACGCAAACAAACCAAAAATCGCACGCAACAATTTTCTCTCCTCATCCATTTTAAGTAGCGTTTAAGTTTCCTCGCTGTAAAGAAGGACTGGGTTGATCAAGCTGTTTTCCAAAGACAGCTGAGTCCTCGGTTGACAACAGTCGTTTGTACATTGAAGCATTTTAAAGGATGTAGCTTGAATTTTGACAAAGTTAATATGAAAAATACTTCAGTAATATACATATAAAATCTTTTACTGCTCCAAAAAAAGAAGAAGAACAGCATGCGATTTTTGTTAAGAACTGAAGATATTAATTGTCATAATAAGTTTTAGTCTATCTCTTCTTTCTTTTGAAAATGAAAACTTAATGACAGTTCCTTTCTTGTCTTTGTATTAAAGGCACATATCCACTTTATTTTCATAATTAGATAAATCCTTTTCTTTTAGCGTGCTTCTCACAATGAAAAGACTGTACAAAGTACATACATGTTGCCCCCTTTCGTACCCATTTTGTTTCTTGTATCTTGAATACAAGATTTCAGCGCGTGCTGTTAGTGAGCCCGCATTCGTGTCCTAGTGTCAAACACCTAGCGTCCGCACTATTTATGTATTAAATTGCAAACATAAACAGTAGAAATAATTTAACAATAAGCGCGTCTCATGTGATCACCTCAACTTCATATTGTTGAAGCTCTTATTGTGTTTGGACTGTTGCTATCTCCCCACTAGTGGTGAGGTGGTTATAGTTGCAAGGAAACAGATACAATGTCTTTTCCCTGGACGGTCCCAGATAGTAAGGTCTTATGGCTTATTGATATTTTTTTTTTAATAAATGGTGTGTATTCTCATGATTCCCTGCTTTTACTATCACAAATTTCTTCTTTCGTATATTCAATTGGATTATATTTTCAGAATTTTGTTGCGCAAATTAATTTTTGAAAAATCTTCGTTCTTCATTTCTCTGGATTAACTTAGAGCATAAGTGTCGATTGGCATACTTTCGATCCTTGGGCTGTGACATTTATTAATCACAGCACCAACCGTTTTGAGTTGCTAATGACATTGAGAGAGTACATATTGCCTGTGAAAAGCTTCTCATATGTAGGAGACGAACGAAGTTAGAAGTTCGTCTCCTTTATTCGTGAGGAAAGAATAGCGAGCACCACACGAGAGTCTGTCAAAGACGAAGCTAGTAGTGGTCCTGGTGAAGACTCTAGCGTCACCCATTTTATTTTTTTTTCTTTTCGTCCCTATCCCTGTCTCTGTTGTGAAAGCCTTTGTCCAAGTAAGCAAGTTTCTCATTGTATTTATCTTAACCATAAAAGTACAATTCTCAAGCCTTACACTTATCATCCATTTCGTAGTTAACCTGCCAATCCTACAGAAAACGAAGGTTACTGGTAGTATAATGGACCAGTTTTTGAGCGCTGCAGTGTTTCCCAACCGTCAACAAAAAATCAATCACTTTTAAATTTGGTGATCCGCATATTTTTCAGTGGCCGCCTTGGCGTACTGCGTAGATGCGTCAACTCACACACCGAAGATCAGGGTTCGATTTTCAGACGGAACACCTATTTTTCACGGCTCTTTCGATTTACTGACAACACTCAAAGAATATCAATTGTCTATGAAGAGCTTCTCCCTTCGAAGTCGGCTGAAAACTGTAGGTCCCTTCTACTCGTCAGAGAACAGTAGCACGCACAACACGAGTAGTTGATGCAGAAGCTAGGCCCTGGTCCCTTGTGGGCTCTAGTTTACATTTTATGTTATTCACGCTACCACCCTCTTTCTTGTCTGACTACAAGAATTATTCTATAATCAACCCAATTGTTTTATCGACTGCCAACTGGTTGACGTCCTTCTTCAGTTGTGAATGCTATGTCAGTGGAAGAGGGCATTCTCTTGCCTCATCTCAATGGCTCGAAGTCTCATCAGCCCTTCAGTCGTAGGTTTGTGTCTAGAAGTCTTAATGCCTGATGTGATAGAACCCAACATCAACTAGGCTAATGGAATAGAGGCTTTGATTTCTCGTCATCATGCGAAGTACATTCGAATAATGACACTTTTCGTTACAAACATCTAACATGCAACCTTCAAATAAAGACGGTACCCCACACATACCACGGCGTTCTCACAAATATTTCCTCGCTCGAGGAACTCTAATTGAAAACACTTTACTGAGCAATCTTCCTCTAGCCGGATCATTCGTCCGTGATAAAGTCACTTTGACGCAAATAAGAATCTCACTTCTTCGGCAAACTTTCGTTCGTCTCGGGGTGACATCTACACCGCGCGTTTTTGGCACAAGCAAGAGAACACAATCGAACAGCCACCCAAGAAAAGCACAGTCCTCACTAATTACACTTGCCTGTTGCCACGAAGTCTGCCGCCCCCTTTTGCCAAATTATCATCGCAACGGCTGCAGCAGGTAAGAAATTTGGCTTACCAACGTCGTCGTCGTCACAACGAACTTCATCGGCAGTAATTACTATCCAAGCAGCAGCTACGTCAAATTATATACTTTAGCCTTGTTGTTTTCGAAGAATGCGAAATGGTTTTGCGGGCCCAGGCCCTTGGTTACTCAGGAACGTCTAATGAAGGTTATTGTCTTCAACCGAAAAGAGCCATGATTATGCGGTATACTTCCTGCGGAGGCAGCATTTTCGCAGAAGCCCCGTGCTGCACAACTGCATGTGCATGTGCATATTCCATAAAAGACCGCTCAGGAATCAGAAGATGAAAACGTTACACACACTCACACACACATTCACAGCTTGAATAATGTGAACACGAAAAAAAAAAGAACAACAACGACATTCGCCCCATGGCAAAGTGGCAAAATAACATTTTTGATATTCAAAAAGGACCACCACCGCAGTTCATGCTCACTCGAAAATATCACACAACTTGTGCGGCCATCAGAGCTGCAAGGACTACAAGTATTGTAGGATACCACGAGACATGTCCTAGGTGTTTTTTTTTTCAATTTTTTTTCCTGTGCAGATTTCTTCCATTTTTTCAGCTTGAGTTTGCGTGGGTGTCTGTGTGTGTGTATCTGTGAATATTAATATGCTAAATATGCAAAAATACGGAAGAATGTTGGAGGCAGCAAAGGACGAGATCCCATCCGTTGATACAAAGAAGCATGTATTTCTGTCATAATTCTTGGAGACACGACAATCTACGGTCTGGTGTTGCTCGAGTCATGGCTTTGTTGTCTGGACATGGCAACTACGTATCGCCAAAGTGGTGATGAAAAGTTTTTTCCACTGGAAATCGAGAAGCTGAAAGTTTTTCATTCGCATATTGATGGTTTCTTATGGTGTTGATGTTGGATAGGTTTTGTTCAGTTTTTTAAAATATCCATCAACGTAATTTTCTAAAATTACAAAATTGACTGAAACCTAAAAAAAAATGTTTCATGGACAACTACAAACCACAACTACAAACTACAACTACAAACTACAACTACAAACTACAACTACAAACTACAACTACAAACTACAACTACAAACTACAACTACAAACTACAACTACAAACTACAACTACAAACTACAACTACAAACTACAACTACAAACTACAACTACATAGTACTCTTTGTCTCGAACTCGAACTCAAAATATGGGATATAGTGGAAAAATGCAAAATGTTCAGTTCAGGAATCAAACCTGTTACCGTCAGCGTGTGAAGGTCACGGCGCCCACAATTTTCAAAAATATGCATTTTGTAAAATTTTATAAAAATCGGGGTTCAAACTTCATTAGACATTCACATTCATATGTCGAGGTCTAACCCTCACGCCTATAGTTGAGATCTAACCCTCACGTGTGTCCGGAAAAGTTTTCAAATTAAGAGATTGATGTGAAAAACCATGTATCCTCCTGATTACGATGAGTGAAATTTGTATCCACAATAGTTTGGTGTTGTACTGGACTTTTTTGTAGTCTAAGCCTGAGTAATATCTAGATTTGTGCTATTGTTCAGTCCCGAGCCGTTGCGCTGTTATGTGACTTCTTTAACAGTCTTTAACAGACCTCAACAACAAGTCAACATTAGAGGCACAGTCTTCCGAAAGCCCATTCAACTGCTAGCTTACCCCAACTACATTGATGTGATTGTAAGAACTCTGAGAGCCGTCAATGAGGCGTTTGCTGTCATTGAAGCGGAAGTGGCTAAGATGTGTCTGGTGGTTAATAAGGGCAAAACGAATTACTCGTACATGCTTTTATCAAGGAAGGACACACGACATCGACATCTCGGGCAGAGCGTCACACTAAGCAGCAGAAATTCGAGGTGGTTTAGGAGTTCGTCTACCTCGGCTCCGCAGTAAGTAGGAACGACAACACCAGTGCCGAATTCACACGCAGAATCATTCTTGCCAATCGCTGTTTCTTTAAGCTCAAGAGGGAACTGAGTAGTAAAGTCCTCTTCCGAAGGATTAAGCTTGCTCTATAGAAAAGCTTGATCATACAGCGACATGCGCCTAATTAAGCGGCTTCGGATACAAGACTAGCCCATGTAGAGCGTATGGACACCACTGCGGTGCAAAAAGTCTTAGAATTTTGACAACGTAACAGAGAACGGTCTAGGCTAAGGTGGCGCACTCAAGTGGGGAAGAACCTCAACCAATTTGGCGTGCGCAACTGGAAGCAGCTGGCGAAAGATCGTGCTGGCTAGAGAGGCGTGTTGGTTGAGGCCCAAGTCCACCCCGTACTGTAGCGCCACAAGGAAAAGAAGATATGGGATATACAGTCTATTACCAACTCTGAAGGGCTAAGTCTGGAAAAGTTTTTCATAGATAGTTAGTGTTTTTTGAATGTTGTTGTTGTAATTGAAGTCGACCTAAAAATATTTGGGATCAAAGTTTAATCCAGAAAGTGACTTTCGGCATTTGTCTTTCGTACTCAGCTACGGCGGCCATCAATCCGTTACTTAGGGTCCCTCTGAGAAGGCGTCGTACATTTCCAAGAATAGGGACGTTCTTCGTTATATTCTTATTTGTACAGAGCCTCAAATCAAAAATAGCCACAAATTTCCAAACTATAAGTTTATTTTCAACAGTATTCGCTTAATCGCAGAAAAGCTCCCAAAGAAACATAAAAAGATGGTTATAATTGATTTCCTTAGAATTGGTTTCTAGCTCTTATGCCACTGAAAGCTTTTTTAAAATTAAAGACCTTCGCACAAAATGATCTCCCAATTTCATCGAGCACAACTTTTAGTCGCCACTGTGCTGCAAGAAAGTGTTTCCTATTGGAGCTCAAACTAATCCAGCAGAATCAGATGAAGTGTAGAGGCACGTAGAAGCTGGATAAATATTCCTCTTCCTGTAAAAGAATGAGACACAGCAACAACACAGAAAAATGTCCGTCATTCTTTATTTCGTGTCTCTCGCATCGGCGCTAAACCCTGTCCTTCTTCTGGAACCGGTTAGTCCCTCGCTTTTCCCATTTTCGCAAGTTCGGAGTCAGAAGCAGAAGGATATCTTCATGGAGTCGCTCTATCCATCCATCCAGTACAGGACGACGACGTAGCTTCTACGTGCATCTATGTATACGTGTACATTCCGAGCAGTGTTGATTTTACTCTTCCACGCCGAAGAATGAGCACCATCACACACAACGTGCAAAAAGAGAAGACAAGCATAAAGAAACATGCAAAAAAAAATTGCTTTCACTTCAATTTAGAAAAATCCTTGCAATTGCAGAAACAGCTGCAGTGCACGCAATAAATCATTCATCGTCGGGGTTGAATGGTTCTCCTCCATTCGCCGAGCTGGGCCGTCCTCTTCCAGTGGGAGCGCCTCTGTCTTCCTCCAGCCGCCTCACCGGGCGGTCGGCTGGTATCTTGTGCTATTCTTAGCTTATCGTTTGTTTGATTGTTTCCTATTAATATTCGCACACAAACATATGGAGCGTTTAGCAGGAGAAAAAAAACGCAGAGACAGGATTTGCATATTCATGTATGGTGGGGGACCGTATCCGTATGGTGTGCTCTCCTAAATGGCATATTTAAATGTAAAAAACGGGACCTGAAAGAAGGTGAGGTGCTGGCAGGGGCGATGGATTGGATGGCATAAAGGAAAATTGAACCTAATGCACCCTGGATCACTTTGCATACGGAGAGGCGAATGGAAGAGAGCGAAAGATGACCTTTGTCGTTTCGACCGTATTGCACCTCATCACGGCATTGTGATTTATCTTTGCTGACATTGTCATCACGGTAGTTGTGATCAGAGCCGGAGTCATCTGGCATTGAGATGCCTTTGGCGTCTCTGATGTTAGTCATTTCAATCAATCCTGCAGGTCATATTAATGTAAGTCTTGTGTTGAAATGTTTGAGTGTGATGAGTGAGGTGATGGGGTGGCTGCCATAAAGCAAGACTGAAATTGATTTTTTTGTTCTTCCTTTGTCATGAAACATGTTTAGGTACTTTGGTTGCACTGATCGTGAGCGCAGTGCAACCTGAGGTCCTTTCCTTAAAATTTGTTTTTTTGAAAATGTGTTCTTTTGCCAGACGAACTTGACAATTTTTTTTTTTAAACAGAAACCATTTGAGAAATTTCAAAAACTTTATTATCTTGAGGTACAATCAAAACATTTTTGAATGGAACCCGAACTCGTTTATGTGGACACCGCTGGCATATTTACTGCGGTCGATTCAATTTTAAGCGACTCGGCATCACATTTTGGCTGAAACGGCCACTATTTTCTTGCTTTTAACTCTTGCTTTAAAATTTCCAAATGTCGTCGAATTTTTGGAGTAAACCAATAACTTGACGTAACCTCAAAGAAAACAGTCAACCGGTGTTTAATCGCGAGAATGAGGCGGTCAGTCAACAGGCCCATTTCTTGATAAAACACACTCAACATGCTTACTTTTCGATAATTCGATCCCAACATATGCTGCGTGGCTTGTGACACAATCCTGTTGAAGCCGCATGACGTTTAAGTTCATATCTTCCAATTGAGACCAAAAACAGTCTGCAATCATGGCGTGATAACGCTGAACATTTATAGTTCTGAAAGATCGTTATCGTCGACAAAAAAATATGGCGCAATAGTGCCTTATTCCAAACAGTTTTTTTTTCTTTGTGGATGAAATGTTGATTCATGAAGCGCCTCATGTGGATTAATGTGAATTTTTACACCACCAATAACGAATATTTTGCTTAATGAAAAATGAGCTTCGTCACTGAGGATGATTTCGCGATGAAATTTTTAATCTTGGCGCATCATTGCCAGAATTTTTTAAACTGAGACCTACAGTTTTTTGCCGAGCGGTGATATTTTATTTACTCTTTGAGTGTTGTCACCATCATGAACCAGATGTCGACGCACTTACCACTACGCCACGGCGACCACGACCACGCAACGAATATAAAGACTCAAAATTTTCAACAAAATTTCTTATTATCGGTCAACTAGGCAGAGAATCACATCCGAAAATTGGAGTGAACTGTCTACTAGAAAATTCTGCCGAAACATTTTTTCATGAATAAATTGATAGCGACAGTTTGATGACTAGTGAAAGAATGCATTGACAAACTAAATTCTGTACTCTCAAGTTCATATTGAAAAACCGCTTTTTATTGCCCTGAGATCACACCTCCTTCGCCTTTATTTCGATACCGATTAAGTGCAGATCCTATTTATCCTTTTCGTGTTGGATCACATATTCAAAGGGATTGATATCTGGACCCTGTTGTGTGGTTCGTAGCATGTAGGGTGTGTTATACAATTGGGGTTCGTTGCCGCCAAAGCACGTAGGTGCGTCGAAACACACGCTGAAGGTCCTATCTTCAATTGTTTTAGACAATACTGTTTGTCATGTCTAGGGTAACGCCATTATTCAATCTGTAAACTTAAGTTTAATCTGATCTAAGCACCTTTCCTATCTCTATAGAATTCAAATGGAATTCTTCAAAAAATACAAGGTCTGGTCTATTTGATGGATGTTTCAGGACTCCCGGGCAAACTCTTGCAGTTCCAACTGAGTCATCAAGGTATAAATGATTTTTCTTATGGTAGTCTGTTGATCCCTTCAGATCATTTTTACTGAAGGAACATCCTCTAACTTATGAATTTTTGAAGGTTTTAAACGGAACCAGTCGTCTGAATGAATCCCTTTCAATGCAACCGTGGTGTCTGGTTGCATAGCAAAGGAATCGTTTAGACGACCAGTAACTTTTGATGTGCACTATGACCTTGCCACTGTCTACGAGGCATTTTCA
>OX122882.1:20407893-20459538 GCA_944738645.1 Eristalinus sepulchralis
ACTTCATTACTTCATTCAAAAGCAGGTTACATTTGAACTGTGGGATGAGTTGTGGTACTTCTTCTGTGTGAGAGGGCGGGGGGAGGGGGGTTGAATTATTTACTGTATGCCATGTGACTGCAGTTATTTGACATTCATTTGGATGCGATAGTAAACAAGAGTTATTGAAGATGGTGGATAAAAATTTGCATCATTATTTGAATGTATTACAGGATTACCACGTGTAGTCGTACAAATGCCTTAGAGGCGTTCTGAAACTCATGCCACCAGATGCGTTAGATGTCATCTTTAATCTAATATCCCCATGTTTAGATGGTGTTAAGACAGACCTCCGACGGATACCGAATCTTTCAGTCACGTAAGAATTCTTCGGAAAGTCACTCCCTTGCGCAACACTCTACACTGAAAGTCTTTCTGGTACAAAACTTCAGAATTATGGTTCCTTAACGTGGATTTCAATCGGTGGGTGCCATTCGAGGTCTCCATTTGTAAGTTTACTGGCAATGTGGTCTGCGGCGATAAATCTAGAAATCTCACACTGGGTCTATCGGTAAGACTCACTGACCACTGCGGAGCATTGCTTGCAGAAATTATGGCTATTCGCGAAGCACAGTCTCAAGTGGAAGCTAATATCGTTAAAGGGTGTAATCACACTCGGCGATAGTTGGGTAGCTGTTAGCTTCTCGAATCGATTGCCTTCAATTCCTACACGGTAATGGATCGCCGTTCACTAAATGGCTGAGCAATTCAATGTCTACATGCGCTGGCTAGGTCACAGAGACATCCGAGAAAATTACAAGGCGGATGAATTATCCAAGGTCTGCACTATGCTACTCCTTCTACATCAACATTAGAAGGCAGGCACACCTCGTTCAAGCTCAAAATGCGCTCAGACGTGATAAAAACCTCAGTTGGACAAACGACTCTGTATTCAGAGTTTCTTGATCTCACATCATCCCTCGATCAAAATGCTCCAAGCAGCTACGCTGGCTCAATAGATCAGATATCAGCCTGCTTGCCGGAGCTATAACCGGGTACATAAGTAGACTTGGAGCTTCCTCAAATGATTCCTGCAGAAGTTGCTGGAACAAGGTGGAAGCAGGAGCTGTACGACATCTGCTCTGCACTTATCAAGCATTAGCAAGCATAGGCACAGGCACTACTTTCTGGATTGATTGCACGACTTCAAAAACATCCCCAAATGACAATCTTTTAAGATTAAGTCCTTGATACGGTAGTCGCCGTGGCGTAGTAGTAAGTGCATCGACCGCGGTGCAGAAAGTCTGGGTTCGATTCCCGGACGGAGCACCTCGCATTTTTTCACGGCACCACCTCTTTCGAGTTGCTGACAACACTCAAAGGGAATCAATTGTCTTTGAGAAGTTTCTCAAATCTCACCGTTGGGAGTCGCCAAAGAACTGTAGGTCCCTTTTACTCATGATTGCAGAACAACAACACGAGTAGTTGTAGAAGCTAGGCTCTGTTCCCTAGTGGGCTGTAGTGCCATTATTACAAAGTCCTTGGTTCTATATATATGAACACGTTATTTTACTTTAGCTGACGTGGGAATACAATCCCACTCATAGGACCTATTGGATTATATAAGCCACTTAAGCCGCCACACTTTGTCTACACACTTTAAATGCATGCCCTTCCATCTTAACAAACCTCCCCTTTAGGAGATGGCGGGCGCCGTAATTTGCAATCTTTTTTGATATTTTTCGAGCTGACTTACTTACTTAGTCCATGTCCATTTCCTCCTTAAAATCACGATAAGCTGTAAAAGCTGAAGGTGCAAGAAGTCGGTACCATCTCATCACTCTTCGTCATATGGTGTTGTAAATTGTGGAGCAATAGACAGTGGCAACTGTTAGTCTGTAAAGTTCGTATCGTTACTATTGGCTGGTGGCACTGGAAATTTCCACATGGCACTCCAAAGCACAAGGGCGTTCTGCCGTTGAGTCATAAGAAATCTGAATTTTTGTGAAGGTTAGTGACGGCGATGTTGTGGTGTAGTTTCTCGGTTCTCTGGAGACAAGCGCTTTGGTGGCAAGGAGCATATGTGACTACGTCCTCATCACAGCAACTCCAAATATCTGCCACCTGATCCGATTAAAGGGAGAGCATTGACCGGAGAATTGCTTTGTAGTGTCTTCGTCCTCTCCTTAAACATCGCGGAGGGTTTCATGGCTGTGCCTGTGTTTGGCGAAAGTTAGGTGACCCGGTAGAATGCCACTAAGTCGTCCGTATTATTTTTTGTTAAGCTTCAGATTTCTTACAGACTTTAGGAAGTTGGCCTCTAAGCGAGGAAGTTATGATTCTTACAATTGTGGAGGCCCGTCTAGCCGTCGAAGCCATGAACAAAGGATAAGACTGTCTTCTATAATCCTTGTCTGTCAAATTCATCAGAGATCTCAGTTCTCCTAATTCCTCTGTGACCGAGCACCCAAACATGTCTTTGCGAATTCAAAGTGTCTTTTTGAAAGAGATGACGTATAGACGTCCTCTGGGACAGCCTATAAACTAATTGGGTGAATAGTTCAATGTTGTCCTTCTCCCCGAAGGCGCTAGCACCAGACCTTTATTGCTCTTAGAGCCATCAGTGAAAATTCGACTGAAGTCCTCAGATTTTAGCGGAATCAATGAGTGCATAGAAATAGTGTGTGCGTTGCAATTGGAATATTGGGGATCGTTCGTCAGACGGCATATCTCATGAGAAAGAAGTCGAATGTAGTGTGATGTTATTTTCCATTCCAAAGTGTGAGTTGAACCAGATCACTCTCCTTTTAGGTGGGGTCACGTGAATGAAGCCCTCTATATTATTTCAATACAGTCAACCTTGGCAAGAGAGGTAGTGAACCGGTCTCAGACTCTGTCTATGCACCTACGGCTCAGTTCAAGCTTCTGTACTTACTTACTTACTTATCAGGTCGGCGACCCATGAAGGGTCAGAGCCTGAGCAATTGTTGCCTTCATCATCATGGCCAAGCTGTCTTACGTCCGCGATAACTTGGTCTCTATACCGGAGGTTCAGTCGTCCTCTTCTTCTCGAACCAGGAGGCTCAGATTCGAAGACCCTCTTCGCTAGAGCGTTGCTGTCCATGCGTTCGATGTGGATGACAATTGAACGCAATGTCTTTTTGGTGTCTTCTCCAAGCCCTCATTCTTCCGTCCCATCAAGTTGATGTTTCGAAAGCATCGTCACAAAAGTGTAAAAAAATACCAAGAAAGTCATCATCTCCCACCACCAGGCAACCACAAGTTAATGATTCAGAACTTCGGTTAGCATGGCGGTGGCACAGGGATTTACTTAGGACCACTCCCACCAGTGATTTCCCAGCTCTGATTTATTCAGCTCTGATTCAATACAATCCTACAGGTGTGAGGCTTAGTCAAAATATTTTCGTTATCCTCTGCTCGACATTAGCTCCCAAATCAGCCCCTGCGCCCATCCGTCAAAACAACCTTCCACCAACCTGACTGACAGGCATTTATCATTAGGAAACCTATTAGGCAAACAGCAGGTCATCGAACAGAGGGAGCGTTCAAAAGAAACCCTTTTCGCAATACAGACCTCTCCAAATGTCAAAATCCAAACAAGAAGAACCCACAAGTGAGAATCCACCCAGACCGTACCAATTTGACAGGACTTTTGGTATTCGCTGCCCAGCTTTAAATTGCTCCTCAATGTCGTCGAAGTGATGCGTGAAGATGAAAAGACCATGAATTATTTCTCTCAATTTATCCCTCCAAATCGGATCTCGTTCGCTTCTTTATTCCTTGCCCTTTTCATTCGGGAGCCCGGCCCCGCACACCCACGCACACATAAAGATGTTGTTCTACTTTTTATTTCATTAATCAAATCACACGAATTCGATCCGCACACATAAATACGGGACACGAAGGGATGCCAAATAGAAATAAACCTCCTCCGAGGTGTCTGTGCGGTTTTTTATGCATTCACCCTTCGAATCTAGGACTTTATTATGGGATTTCTTATCCGAAAAAAAGGAGAGTTCGGAGAAACCCGAACGTATCCCTCCATTCGGCTGCGTTCGGCAATCCTTAAGGGGAGAAGGAAATAAAAAGAAGGAAGGTTTTCAATTTCTCGCAGGCAACGGAATTAAAAACATTCCTCCTCTGCTTCCGCCCATTCAATGTCTAAATTATTTCAATTCAAATTTCGAGAATCCACGGATTCAAGGTGAACCGGGCCGATGATAAGGCTCGCCACCCCTCCACCCAGGGACGACGTGGATAACGAGAATCCGCGGGCGGGGAGCGAAACCCAGCGGAAGCACAACGAGTGCAAGATAAGTTGAAAAGATGTCGTCGCCGGTGACGGCTAAAGTAGCGCGGGATGTGTAGAGTTTGTTTACACACAAACATCATGATTGCTACTGAGGGAATGACGCTGACGACGGTGCCTGATGGCGGCTGAAAGGATATCATAGGACTTTTATCACCTTCTGTGATAGATACTCCACCGCAGCCAATACCAATCGACTTTTTGGCGTTTCTTCGACTGAGTTACACGCCTTTCTTCCTCAAAGTTTGGGTGTGTGTGTGTTTGTATTTGGTTTGTCGTTTCGGTCTCTTTACCTTCGTTTGGAGCACACTCATCCCATTCTTTTTTCCATTCATGACGTCGCCCTGCCCCTGAGTTTTATGTGGCGAAAAATCCCAATGTAGGAATAATGTGAAATTCGTTCATCGCTGTCACTGTATTGTGTGTGCTCAACGTAATCGTTGCTGTTGTCATACTAATGGGAATTTCCTTTAGAATTGGAATCCTGCGAAGCATAAAATCGAGTTACCTTTAAGTGATACCCACATAGACCCAAGGATATGACGGAGTTCTAGTCCTTTGAGTGAGAATGTGTTCGCCTATCTTTCTTAGAACCGAAGCGAGCACATCATTTAGGTCGGCTGGTGATACACGTCGCTTCTATCCCTTACCCTGTGTTGCTGTCGATGTTAGGATGCTGGAGTCGGGAGCTAATTATTGTGTTCTTCAACCATTCTCTGTGGAAATAGCACTTGCTCTGACCCCCATTCGTAGGCAGAAATAAAATCATTCTGAGATATGCAGGGCTTCGAGAATTGACGTTATTTAATTTAGGAATCTTTTTATCTCAAAGATTTGAATGTCCTCTTGATGCGTGGGCGTTTGAAACCCTGAATTGATGATCTCCATTTTATGCTCAGAAATGAATTTAGCTTCAATCCGTTTAGCCTTGACGCAGGCTTAACTTGCTAATGGCGAACCTTTTTTCTAAGGCGCCAATGAAAGAGAGAATATCCAATACAGCAAGTGTTATGGGTTTTAGTATACGGAAGTGGATGGGCGTAAGGTAATTAAGGACTTGCCGCAAAGTTCAAAGGCTAAAGGTCTGGCTTCATGGGCTTACATTCACCCATCACTTCTCAGCTACAGTGATCAAAACTTCTCCATATGTCACTTTATGTACTTAGATGAAGTCAATTTGAACCTCCCTTAGCCCTTAGTCTTTTCGAGAGAAAAGTTCTGCGTGCGATTTTTGGTCCTGTTTGCGTTGGCGGCATCTGGAGAAGGAGATTTAACGACGAACTCTATGGGCTGTACAGCGACATGCGCCTAGTCAAGCCTCTTCGGATACAACTCTTAAGATGGTTAGACCATGTAGAGCGCATGGACACCACTGCTTCGGCCCGAAAAGAAGGACCTCAACCTACTTGGAGTGCGCAACTGGCGGCAGCTGGCGAATGATCGTGCTGGCTGGAGAGGCATATTGGTCGAGGCTGGGCCTCAGTTCACCCCGGACTGTATTGAGATTTCAGACAACGTGACGTTATATGACTTTTTTAACATCTTTGTAAAGACCGTATTTGAGGCGACCACTGAAGGGTAAACGAGTGGAATGAGGCGTATGACACGGCAAAGTCGGGCAGTGCTATGAGATAACGTATATTGCAAGGCCAGTCAAAACATATTCGGCAATGTTGAAATGGGGAGTCCTACTTGCACGCTGTATAGCTCAGGTTTTGCGACGTCCAATGACTATTTCTGTGGTGCTTCCTCATATATGATGGAGTACAAAATTGAATTGATAAACTGACCGATTTTTATTTTCTGATGGGGAATGTCTCCTGTCGGAAATATTGGAAAAGTTGTCTTCAATACATTACTTCAAAAACTACGAGTACACATGCTTGAGACTGAGTAGAAAAATGAGTAGAAGCAAACCATTAACTACACAAACCACTGGAGTAAACCTCCCAAGCGTACCCCGCTTCAATTCAAAATGGACCATCATCTTCTGCAACTACTCGTGTCGTGCGTGCTACTTCTTTCTCACGGGTATAAGGGACCTAAATTTTTTTGCCGATTCTGAACGGCGAGATTTGAAAAGCTTTTCATAGACAATTGATACTCTTTGAGTGTTGTCAGGAACTCAAAAGAGGTGATGCCGAAAAGAAAAGCGAGGTGTCCAGTCCAGGAATCGAAGTTAGACCTTCTGCGTGTGGGTCGACGCACTTAAAATGACAATATTCATATACAAATGTTCGCTTAAAGAATGTATCCATTTCTGCTTACTGTACCTTTCGTCCTGTGGCATTGCCTTGCCTCCGATTCTTCATTGCATTTGAAATCATAAAACATTTTCCCTGCATTAAATTTACAACCACTTAAAAACGCCATCTGCAGCACACAAAGAAAATTGAGTGCGTCATATGTTTAACAGCACGAATGCAGGGCGGCAAGTTTGGCTTGTCCAAGCAAACAATTAACAATGGTACTTTTTAGGGGGCATTCCATTGTTTTCCAATATTGGAAATAAAACAATTATTTGCTTACTCCGAGCGGCGAAACTTCTTAAATTTCTTCAGCTCCTTTTTACTGGGTAGGTTCCTTCAACAACTGAAAAACAGTAGAGCCAAACAAATTGTCAGAATAACGAAAATTGAGTTTTAGATAAGAAACTATCTTAAAATATTTTATAAGAAAATTTAGGTATGGTTTTCTGTATAAAAATTTATTTTAGAATAGCTGTTCTGTTGTTATATTTTCTATTATTATAATTTTTAAAAATATACATACAATCTATTTTATAATTAAATTTAAAATTATTTTTCTTTACTTTTAGGTAAATGTCGAATTAATTTCCAATTGGTCATAACGTAAGTTTTTTTTGTTAATTTCGTAGTTCCTTACTCAGAAATTGCTTGGCAATCAGTTTGTTTTAAATGATTACTTTTGATTAACTAATTAATTTCATATTTGGAAGAAAGTCGTCACACTTGCCAGTTCTGCAGCACAGTGACGTGCTGTTACACCTTTTACACCAGCATTTTGCATTTCGGTATTTCTAATCTTATAAGCCCTTATGGGCATATGACGAATTTCAGTCAAAAGTAGTGTCCTCATTTGCATTAAGGCCGTGACAGTCACGGGATACAGCCTTGACTTAAAGCGGGTTATGCACAAGAAATTTTACAATTCTATACTTCGCGCAATTTTAAAATTCTATAGAATCACACAATCTATTCGACATCTGCTTAAGCTTAAACTAAGTACACAATTCCAGGTTTTGGGGGATTATCGACTGACTCATTCCTAACATATGTACATAGAACATGTTTAAAGGATTCGATCCATTTAGAATTATCAGAATTCAGATCGCAGGAAGACCGAAGTGTTTTATCGACAACAGATAAATTTAATATTCCACCTAATTCTCACCAATGAAGGTGTGTAAATATTAATTATAATAATTAAAACAGAAATTCAACAGCCCACAAGGGAAAAGGTCCCTAGCTTTTTCAACAACTACTTACTCGTATGTTGTGCGTGCTACTGTTTGCTATCGAGTACAGTAACGGACCTGCAGTTTTGAAACAACTCCGAGTGGCGAGAGTTAAGAAGCCTTTCATAGACATTTAGTGCTCTTTGAATGTTGTCAGCAACCCGAAAGAGGTGGTACTGTGAATAATGCGAGTTTTGCAATCCGGTTATTGAACATAGGACCTTCGGAGTGTGAGTCAAACAACGCCATGGTGACCTGCGGTAGGCTCTACAGGAAATTAATCTCCGCCACAGAGATGTCCCAGTTGATACTTAGCAGTATTTTAATTTCAATTTCTAAGCAGAGAATACACTTCTTGGAACAGAAAAATATTCAAAATATTTATTTCAACAAAATCCAACACACACTTCAAAAGGATACCTGTACTTTGTCAGGTGTATTATTTTCAAAGCTGACATTCTTGCGCTTTTGTTTGCAGTAGCAAATTCGTCGCTCGAAGAAGACAGGTGCTGCCCTAACGAAGTATGATACAGCAACGACAATGGCCCAGTTAACCTAGCAGAGGTAGAAACAATCAAAAAAATCTGCTGCAAAACTGCAGAAAGTCGTCAACGTGAGATTGGTGAATCACTCTCAACGATGATAAATTTCGTTTACAGGAAACCTGAGTATGTCTATTAAAGCTAATGAAACTTTAGCTTTGCTGTAGTTGGACTCAATGCTTAAAAACTGTCAAATGTGCTTGTACAAAAAAAAATAATGCTTATCCTTTGAAAACATTTCAAAAACAAAGTTTTTACGACATACATCGTGGCATATATATTTGAAGCGACCATGCCTAATGTGATCTTGGAATTCCCACAATCTGAAGCGAAAATAAGAAGCCCTGCATGAAAACATAACAAATGCCAATTAGAAACCACGGGTGATTTTTTAGAGGCACAGAACGTCAAATTAGATATCGTTACACGAACAAAACCTAAATGTTTCATGTGCTTTATGGATTGGTGCTTTAATTGGTTCGTACTTCTTTGAAAACGATGCTGGCCAAGAAGTTAAAGTCAATGGAGACTGCTATGGAGCCTTGCTTACTGACTTTTTCGTGCATGACTTGAACAACCATATTGTGCAAGAGCTGTGTTTTTAACAGAATGGCACAACATGTCACGCAGTTCGTGGTGGAATTAAGTTATTGATGGAATCGTTTTGTGATTGCATAGTTTCAAGTTACATATGAACCCTTGAACTAGCCTTCTTCTCCAACGCCACTTAACTATTTTCTGTAGGGATATGTGAAGTCGCCTCATTTCGCCGATAAGTCCGATACTATTAACCACTTGGAGGACAACATTCACATGTTATTGAGAATGCACGGTCACAAATGTAGAAATGAAAAAAAATTATCAAAAACCGGACATCCTGATTAGATTACGTCCGCTCCAGCTGTGTCAGTCATGTGTTAGAAACCATATCAAAATTATAATGCCTATCTTTCAAAAATGAAATTTTCATGTGAATTCAAACAAATCACTTTTGTTTTATTCTATTTGCAAGCTCTGTAAAAGCCTTGTAAATTATAAATGTTGCTGAAATTTTGACAGAGAGCCGTTTATTCTGGCGGCCACAATGAACTCAACCTCTCGACCTGGGGAGGTCGGAAACCGCATCCAAATCGCGGACTCTTTTTGCACTCAAAATAGAATACATTTAGACAACAACTTAGTCTTACACATATTCAGCAGTTTTACGTCCTTGAATAGAACGCGTTTCATATCACGGATATGCGGATATATTCATTTAAAAATAATCTGTGAAACACGTTTTCACCTTGGGACTACCCGCTTCCTTGGTCAGGGCTTCCGTCAACGGTTGGGTCTTCCAACAGCACAACCAGAGATGGCATGACTCTCCAGGATGCAGGCTGACCAAGTGCATACTCTCTAGCGTCAGCAAAAAAATCCGCGGCTTTTCTGTCTGTATCTCTGGACAGAAAAGAGTGCAGAAAACTTGTCAGCGTACAAACGGAACACTTTTCCTTTACTTATCATCTAAGTCTACTTGGACTAAGCGAAGATACCCTCTACGAGACCTGTGGCGAAGGTGAAGATACTTCAGAGAACTTTCTCTGTCAATGTCCCGCCTTTGCTCATATTAGGTGGCGGCTGTTGGGCGCCGAAAACTTAAGCTCTTTATTATAGAAGCGCCTGCTGGTCTTTCTTCGGAAAACTAGGAAACTATAGTAAACGAAGGTTACTGCTTGGTAGTAGAATGGATCAGGTCTTAAGTCTGAGCACTTCAATGCAGGGTATACCAACCTGCAACAAAAAAAAATCCATGAAACGCTTCTATTTCTGATTCGAAAATTGCTAGCTTAGGTTACATAAGCCTTAATTGCCGTCTTTTATCTACCATAAGGGTGGCGTTTTTTTAGTCAGCAAACATCAATGAGCCGGGGTTTCCAATTCCCATAGTATCTTAAGAACAACCCCTGTAAAGAAAAAAAAAAGAAAATAACTTTTCACTTAACACCTTTCCATTCACAATATGTCAGCAAAGAGAATTTCCTAAAACTTCCCCACTCCTCCTGATTCACCATCCACAATAGGGGGAGTCTCGTTTCCCAGCACTTTGACGCAACATCAATAACAGCAATGGAAACTGAATTTCTAAAACTTATTCCTTAACTGCTGCTTTCACTACCCGTCAATGTTGTCTGGAAAATAATAATCCGAGGAAAAAAGCAAAACTGAAAGAAAAACTTATGCCATGTCTGTCTGCCTCACTTTGACCTCCTCCCTCGATAGCACTTAAGTGTTGTCGTCACTCTTTCTGTACTTAGCTCGCAAGGAAAAAACTAAAAATTAAACATCCTTGAAAGGTGTCATAACTTCCAACACCTCCCATTGGTTAAATAAACTGCAAAGAGCATTCCTACTCTCCTCCCCGCACTCACGACAACAGCTACAGCACTACAGCACACCGAAGCATTTGCCGAAAACAAATTGAAAAATCCCACCTGAAAACTGAAAGCTTCAATTTTCTGACCTGTTTTCTTCACCGAAACTTTTGGAAAACGTTTTTCCTCTTACAGCCAATTTTGCCTGGCATCCTTTGCCAGGGCTTTGTGCATGCACTCCTTCAATATTTAATATTCAAACTCAAAGCAAAAACCTAACGAACAGTACCAATTGCAACTTGGACTTCATAAAAAATGAATAAAGGAGTAAACATTGTGATGCACCATGAAGAAAAATGAGAAACTTTATCAAAACCCTGCTACATAATGCACCTAGCCTAGAGAAGAATGAAGGAGACTGCATTTCTGAATTATGGTAGGGGGGGGGGGGGGGGGGGGGGTTGAGGATGACGGTGCTACCAGGGTGGGAGCACGGAGGTATTGTGGAAGTTTTCTGTTTGAAAGTTTCGAGAAAACTTCAAACTGTTGTTTCTCCCTTAGCATGTACTACTGCAAAAGTTTATTTTGGCTTGTGGAAATATTAGGGTCGGTGGGGGTGTGCGCGTATGTATGGGCACAGAACTGCCCTAAAGAGATTCCCGGTGACAAGAAATGCACAGAACGACTTGTGTTTTCCTTTAATTTCTGCTTGCTTGCTTGCTTTCTTTTTTTGTTCTGTGCGTCGAGCGGTCTGTGTGTGTGTGTGTGTGTGTGTGTTCCTTGGCATTACCGTTGTACAACCCGCCAATTAGTTCTGCATGAATTTGTAATGTCGCAGAAGTTTTCGTTCACAGGCAACAGAGTGGTTTGGCTGCTTGATTAGGTGCGTGTCGGGTCGGGCACTGAGAATTGTGGGTCTCGAATGCGGAAATTACAAAATTTCACGTCAAACGGAATGAAATTCATATCTAACACACTCAGAGTTTTCGAGTTTTGTCTCATGGAACTTTTGACATGTGGCAATGTTCCTGTGTTACTTTTCTATGGCATTTCATACTCACATGTCAAGTGGCGCATATTATTGTTGATTTGCTGGAAGCGACCCACATATGGATGAATAGAGTTTTTGACTTTTTTTTTGTTGAAACCTGTGCAAAGGGGAAAATCTTCCATGAATGTGTTTTTAGAGCTCATCAACTTTAACATGAAGGGAGGGGGTTTTTAGGTGAATGCACGAATGCAGGACTGCAAATTTTGCTTATACAAGAAAACAACAAACAATGGTACCTTTCTTAGGGGGCATTCCATTGCTTTTGCAATGTTGAACATTTCGATTGTATTGACACAAGTCACCGTGCAACTTTAACCAACTGTTGTGAATATCCATTCATACATACATGATTAGGTAGGCGATACTGTCCCAAGTGGACTTGGGCTTCAACTACCAGATTTCTCTTACCCGCTGCACTCAGTTTCAAATACCAAACTGCTTGAGGAACTTTTGCATTTGTGCCCGCCACCTTTGACGAGGATTTTGTTCGTTGCGTTGTACCAATAGTTTGCAAGACTGTTCAGGCTGGCGTTGTGGTGTCCACATATTTTTTATGGCGTAGTCCTCCTAAATATTGAAGACGCTTGATGAGGTGCATGCCACCGTACAGGTCATAGTTGAAACTTTGCTAACTCGTCATTGTTTCACCGCCATTGAACAGGACAGGGAGAATCAAGGAGTTGTACAAAGCCAACTTGGTCTGTCAAGAGAGGACTTTAATACTCAATATCCTTCGGAGCCCAAAGAGCAGTGCCTTACAAGACTGTTTTTATGTCTGATTTCGGTACGGACGTTAATGTAGTTACATGGTGTCAACTGAAAGATCCAAATCCTAACACTTTTGCTGGTCAATGTGGTACTCTGTCCGCAACTTTGATGCTGTGTGTCCCTCATCGCCGATAGCATGTACTTTGTTTTGCCTTAATTTACCGCCAGACCAATCGGAGTATTTCTTTGATCACTATGAGGCAGGGATGAGAACTAATAGAAGAATGCAACCTTCATTTATTCAGACGTATATTTGTGTGTGCGTTTGATATTCTTTCTTGGTAAGCCATGAGCTTTTTTTAATTACCCATCGCATCGATTCTAAAACATTATGCGGAAATCGTCAAAGAAGCCAAAAAGTGTGAAAAAATAAGAACAAACCTGTATAGGACCCCAAGTTTATAATTTATCATATTATCGCAGTGTGCAGATAATATAATGCTCTCTGCTTCAAAGCAAGATTCCAAAAGTGAAAATGAATAATTTCCAAAAGTGGGTAAGGTGTTGATGGATGAAGTACATGAAGACAGAAAGGAAAGCAATTTTCCCCTCCTTCTGGGAGCAGGCTTTGTTGGGATAATCAGGAATCAGCCTTAGCCTAAACTCAAACTCAATTCTTCCGTTTGCACCTTAAGCTAAGACAGAATAGTTTTCCTCTATTTTTTCAATTTCATTAATTTTTATTCATGATGATGAAGGTAGGTTGGACAAGTTAAGTGTAGGGCGGCTAGATGCTATTGTCGTCCATTGCTACACCCCACAGATAATCTCCCATAAGTAATCGCAAAACTAAAATCAGTTGCCTAGATTCACCGCTATTTGATTAGGGTTCCCCAATCCACTTGCGTATCGCATCTCAAAGGATGACGTCCCTAATTGCTTTGCCCCGATTTCTGGGATTCGAACACTCTTTGGGTTGGCACTGTGCTATTCGTACTATCTATTTCTCCCAGCTATCCTAAATGTTGATTTTAATAATCGTTTTACTAAGCCATGCCACAATGCTGCCAATAAAGTTCATTGTTGCAGATCCTCCTCTAGATGCCATAACATAGATACCAAACGAAAAATAAATTTCCTCTTAAAAAAATCAAGGGCTTCCTACACAACGTTTAAGTTTCTGTGCCGTAGATAGATCAATCAAGGAAGATTGAGCTACTCTACAAGTGGACCTTCGCTCTTCAAGAAGAAGGGAGTAACATTGAGAAAGATATCTGCTACTCAATTGTCTATATTCTTCTTTTTTCATGGCGCTATAGTCCGGAGTGAACCTGGGCCTCAAGCAACAATCCTCTCCAACTAGCACGATCTGTCGTAAGCTGCTTCCAGTTGCTTACTCCAATTTGGTTGAGGTCCTTCTCCACTTGTGTGCGCCATCTCAACCTAGGCCGTCCTCTGTTGCGCTGTCCCGTTAGTTCGGATTCGAAGACTTTTCTGGTCGGAGCGATGGTGTCCATACGCTGTACATGGTCTTGCCATTTTAAGCGTTGTGTCAAATGACACTTAGGTGCATGCCGCCATATAGTCTACAAAGTTCATGGTCTAATCTTTTTCTCCAGATGCCATCAAGACAAATATGACCACAGTTCGCACGCAGAACATTTCTCTCGAAAGGACTAAGGGCTTCCTCATCCGCTTTTAGTAACGTCTAAGTTTCCGCGCAGTAAATTACGACTGGGTTCATCAAGCTGCTGTAAAATGCCAACTTAGTCCTTCAACAGAGGGACAATTGTGTATGGCCCAATGAAATAGCGGTTGACAACAGTCGTTTGCACAAAGGATGTAGCTTGAATTTGGACAAAGTTAATATGAAAAATACTTCAGTAATATACGGATAAAATCTTTTACTGTTCCAAAAAAAGAAGAAGAGCAGCATGTGATTTTTGTTAAGAACTGAAAAGAAATGAAAACTTAATGACAGTTCCTTTCTTGTCTTTGTATTTAAGACGCATATCCACTTTATTTTTCATAATTAGATAAATCCTTTTCTTCAAGCGTGCTTCTCACAATGAAAAGACTGTACAATGAACATACATGTACATTCGTACTCATTTTGTATCTTGCAGAATATAATATCTCAGCGCGTGCCGTCAGTGAGCCCACATTCGTGTCCTAGTGTCAAACACGAAGCGTCTGCACTATTTATGAATTAAATTGCATACATAAGCGGTAGAAATAATTTAACAATAAGCGCGTCTCATGTGCTCACCTCAACTTCATATTGTTGTAGCTTTTATTATTTATTGTTTAGACTATTGCTGTCTCCTCACTAGTGGTGAGGTGGTTATAGTTGCAAGAAAACAGACACAATGTGCTTTCCCTGGACGGTCCCAGATAGTAAGGTCTTAGGATTATTTCGGCTTATTGATTTCTTTTTTTACTATATATATTCACTTGGTGGCTCAGCAATTGGTGGCACAAATTATTTTTTTTTTAAATGTTCGTTCTACATTTCGCTGGATTAACTTAGAGCATAAGTGTCGATTGGCATACTTTCGATCCTTGGGCTGTGACATTCATAAATCTCAAATAATTCACAGCATCAACCGTTTCGAGTTGCTAATGACATTCAGAGAGTACTTATTGCCTGTGAAAAGCTTCTCAAATGGAGGAGACGAACGAGGTTAGAAGTTCGTCGCCTTAACTTAGGAGAAAACAAACAACATGAGAGTCTGTCAAAGACGAAGTGAGTCCTGGTCCTGGTAAAAACTGTAGCGCCACGCATTTTTTTATTTTTCTTTTCCTCCCTGTTCCTGTGTCTGTTATGGACACCGCTGCCCAAGTAACCAAGTTTCATATTATATTTATTTCAACCATAAAATGACAATTCTCAAGCCTTAGACATATCATACATTTCGTAGTTAACCTGCCAATCCTACAGAAAACGAAGGTTACTGCCTGGTGGTATAATGGACCAGTTTTTGAGCGCTGCAGTGTTTCCCAACTGTCAACAAAAAATCAAAAAAAAAGTGTCATTCACTTTTAAATTTGGTGATCCGCATATTTTTCAGTGGCCGACTTGGCGTACTGCGTCGACTCACACACCGAAGATCAGGGTTCGATTTTCAGACGAAACACCTATTTTTCACGGTTCTTTCGATTTACTGACAACACTCAAAGAGTATCAATTGTCTATGAAGAGCTTCTCCCTTCGAAGTCGGCTGAAAACTGTAAGTCCCTCTACTCCTCAGAGAACAGTAGCACGCACAACACGAGTAGTTGATGCAGAAGCTAGGCCCTGGTCCCTTGTGGGCTCTAGTTGACATTTTATGTTATTTGCGCTACCACCTTCTTTCTCGTCTACTCCATTGTTTTACCAACTGCCAACTGGTTGACGTCCTTCTTCAGTTGTGAATGCCATCTCAACCGAAGAGGGCGTTCTCTTGCCTCATCCCAATGGCTCGAAGTCTCATCAGCCCTTCAGTCGTAGGTTTGTGTCTAGAAGTCTTAATGCCTGATGTGATAGAACCCAACATCAACTAGGCTAATGGAATAGAGGCTTTGATTTCTCGCCATCATGCGAAGGACATTCGAATAATGATATTTTTCGTTCGAAACATCTAACATGCAAACTTCAAATAAAGACCGTACCCCGCACATACAACGGCGTTCTCACAAATATTTCCTCGCTCAGGGGAACTCTAATTGAAAGCACTTTACTGAGCAATCTTCCTCTAGCCGGATCATTCGTCCGTGATAAAGTCACTTTGACGCAAATAAGAATCTCACTTCTTCGGCAAACTTTCGTTCGTCTCGGGGTGACATCTACACCGCGCGTTTTTGGCACAAGCAAGAGAACACAATCGAACAGCCACCCAAGAAAAGCACAGTCCTCACTAATTACACTTGCCTGTTGCCACGAAGTCTGCCGCCCCCTTTTGCCAAATTATCATCGCAACGGCTGCAGCAGGTAAGAAATTTGGCTTACCAACGTCGTCGCCGTCACAACGAACTTCATCGGCAGTAATTACTATCCAAGCAGCAGCTACGTCAAATTATATACTTTAGCCTCGTTGTTTTCGAAGAATGCGAAATGGTTTTGCGGGCCCAGGCCGTTGGTTACTCAGGAACGTCTAATGAAGGTTATTGTCTTCAACCGAAAAGAGCCATGATTATGCGGTATACTTCCTGCGGAGGCAGCATTTTCGCAGAAGCCCCGTGCTGCACAACTGCATGTGCATGTGCATATTCCATAAAAGACCGCTCAGGAATCAGAAGATGAAAACGTTACACATTCACACACACACACACATTCACAGCTTGAATAATGTGAACACGAAAAAAAAGAACAACAACGACATTCGCCCCATGGCAAAGTGGCAAAATAACATTTTTGATATTCAAAAAGGACCACCACCGCAGTTCATGCTCACTCGAAAATATCACACAACTTGTGCGGCCATCAGAGCTGCAAGGACTACAAGTATTGTAGGATACCACGAGACATGTCCTAGGTGTTTTTTTTTTCAATTTTTTTCCTGTGTAGATTTCTTCCATTTTTTCAGCTTGAGTTTGCGTGGGTGACTGTGTGTGTGTATCTGTGAATATTAATCGCTAAATATGCAAAAATACGGAAGAATGTTGGAGGCAGCAAAGGACGAAATCCCATCCGTTGATACAAAGAAGCATGTATTTCTGTCATAATTCTTGGAGACACGACAATCTACGGTCTGGTGTTGCTCGAGTCATGGCTTTGTTGTCTCGACATGGCAACTACGTATCGCCAAAGTGGCGATGAAAAGTTTTTTCCACTGGAATTTGAAAAACTGAAAATTTTTCATTCGCATATTGATGGTTTCTTATGGTGCTGATGTTGGAAAGGTTTTGTTCAGTTTTTTAAAATATCCGTCAACGTAATTTTCTAAAATTATAAAATTAACTGAAGCCTAAAAAGACCAAGGCTCGGTATCTTCATCAACTACTTGTATTGTGGGTGCAGTCACATGCAAAAAGGCCGACTCCGAACAGTGAAATTTAAGAAATTTTACATGGACAACTACAAACTACAACTAAAAACTACAACTACAAACTACAACTACAAACTACAACTGCAAACTTCAACTACAAGCTACAACTAAAAACTACAACTACAAACTACAACTACAAACTCCAAATACAAACTACAACTACAAACTACAACTAAAAACTACAACTAAAAGCTACAACTACAGCTACAAACTACAACTACAAACTATAACTACAAACTACAACTACAAACTACAAAAACAAACTACAACTACAAGCTACAACTACAAACTACAACTAAAAACTACAACTACAAACTACAACTACAAACTACAACTACAACTACAAACTACAACTACAAACTACAACTGCAAACTTCAACTACAAGCTACAACTACAAACTACAATTACAAACTACAACTACAAACTCCAAATACAAACTACAACTACAAACTACAACTACAAACTACAAAAACAAACTACAACTACAAGCTACAACTACAAACTACAACTAAAAACTACAACTACAAACTACAACTACAAACTACAACTACAAACTACAACTACAACTACAAACTACAACTAAAAGCTACAACTAAAAACTACAACTACAAACTTCAACTACATAGTACTCTATGTCTCGAACTCGAACTCAAAATATGGGGTACAGTGGAAAAATGCGAAATGTTCAGTTCGAGAATCAAACCTGTGACCGTCAGCGTGTGAAGGTCACGGCGCCCACAATTTTCAAAAATATGCATTTTGTAAAATTTTATAAAAATCGGGGTTCAAACTTCATTAGCCATTCACATGCAAATGTTGAGATCTAACCCTCACGTGTGTCCGGAATAGTTTTCAAATTAAAAGATTGATGTGAAAAACCATGTATCCTCCTGATTACGATGAGAGAAATTTGTATCCACAATAGTTTGGTGTTGTACTGGACTTTTTTGTAGTCTAAGCCTGAGTAATATCTAGATTTGTGCTATTGTTCAATTCCGAGCCGTTGCGCTGTCATGTGACTTCCTTAACAGTCTTTAACAGACTTCAACAACAAGTCAACATTAGAGGCACGATCTTCCGAAAGCCCATTCAACTGCTAGCTTACCCCAATGACATTGATGTGATTGGACGAACGATTGGTGGTTAATGAGGGCAAAACGAATTACATGCTTTTATCAAGGAAGGACACACGACATCGACGTCTCGGGCAGAGCGTCACAGCAGAAATTTAAGTTGGTCAAGGATTTCGTCTACCTCGGCTCCGCTGTAAGCAGGAACGACAACACCAGTACCGAAATCAAACGCAGAATCATTCTTGCCAATCGCTGTTTCTTTGGGCTGAAGAGGCAATTGAGTAATAAAGCCCTCTCTCGATGGACTTACCTTGCTTTAAATAACACCTTGATCATCCTAGTCCTACTCTATGGTGGAGAAACCTGGACGCTACTAAAAGCGGCTGAGGAAGTGCTTAGTCTTTTCGAGAAAAAAGTTTTGAGTTCGACATTTGGTCCTGCTTGCGTTGATGGCATCTAGAGAAGAAGATTTAACTTGAAGATTTAATGAACTCAATGGGCTGCACAGTGACATGCGCCTAGTCAAGCGCCTTCGGATACAACGCTTAAGATGGCTAGACCATGTAGAGCGTATGTACACCACTGCCCCGGCCCGAAAAATCTTCGAATCTGGGCCATTGGGACCCCGCAACAGGGGTTGGCCTAGGCTGATATGGCGTAAACAAGTGGAGATGAATCTCAACCAACTTGACGTGGGCAACTGGAGGCAGCTGGTGAAAGATCGTGCTGGCTGGAGGGGAGTGTTCTTTGAGGTCCACGTTCACCCCGTACTGGAGCGCCACAAGAAAAAGAAGATATGGGATATACAGGTCATTTCCGACTCTGAATGGCTAAATCTGGAAATTTTTTCATAGACTGTTAGTGGTCTTTGTATGTTAGTAAATATTTACGATCGAAGCTGAATCCAGTAAACAAACCTGGGACGTTCTACACTTGATTTCCGTACTAAGCTAGAACAGCCATCAATCCTTTACTTGGGATCAGAGAGATCTGAGATCTGAGAATTCGTCGTACATTTCCAAGAACAGGGATGTTCTTCGTTATATTCTAATTTCTACAGAGCCTTAAATCAGTAATAGGCACAAATTTCCAAACTATAAGTCTATTTTCAACAGTATTCGCTTAATCGCAGAAAAGCTCGACCGTTATGCACGAGCACTGCACTCGAAGTCTAAAGCGTACAAACGCGATATGAAATATTGGTACCCAGACCACAATTTTGAACAACAAAGCGTTTCCTCCACGCCGATCGCAAAGAAACATAAAAAGGATGGTTACAATTGATTTCCTTGGATTGGTTTCCACCTCTTATCCCATTCAAAGCTTTTATAAAAATACAGGCCTTCGCGCAAAATGATCTCTCAATTGCATCGAGCACAACTTTTAGTCGCGACTGTGCTGCAAGAAAGTGTTTCCTATTGGAGCTCAAACTAATCCAGCAGAATCAGATGAAGTGTAGAGGCACGTAGAAGCTGGATAAATATTCCTCTTCCTGTAAAAGAATGAGACACAGCAACAACACAGAAAAATGTCCGTCATTCTTTATTTCGTGTCTCTCGCATCGGCGCTAAACCCTGTCCTTCTTCTGGAACCGGTTAGTCCCTCGCTTTTCCCATTTTCGCAAGTTCGGAGTCAGAAGCAGAAGGATATCTTCATGGAGTCGCTCTATCCAGTATAGGACGACGACGTAGCTTCTACGTGCATCTATGTATACGTGTACATTCCGAGCAGTGTTGATTTTACTCTTCCACGCCGAAGAATGAGCACCATCACACACAACGTGCAAAAAGAGAAGACAAGCATAAAGAAACATGCAAAAAAAAAAAATGCTTTCACTTCAATTTAGAAAAATCCTTGCAATTGCAGAAACAGCTGCAGTGCACGCAATAAATCATTCATCGTCGGGGTTGAATCGTTCACCTCCATTCGCCGAGCTGGGCCGTCCTCTTCCAGTGGGAGCGCCTCTGTCTTCCTCCAGCCCCCTCACCAAGCGGTCGGCTGGTATCTTGTGCTATTCTTAGCTTATCGTTTGTTTGATTGTTTCCTATTAATATTCGCACACAAACATATGGAGCGTTTAGCAAGAGAAAAAAACGGAGAGACAGGATTTGCATATTCATGTATGGTGGGGGACCGTATCCGTATGGTGTGCTCTCCTAAATGACATATTTAAATGTAAAAAACGGGACCTGAAAGAAGGTGAAGCGCTGGCAGGGGCGATGGATTGGTTGGCATAAAGGAAAATTGAACCTAATGCACCCTGGATCACTTTGCATACGGAGAGGCGAATGGAAGAGAGCGAAAGATGACCTTTGTCGTTTCGACCGTATTGCACCTCATCACGGCATTGTGATTTATCTTTGCTGACATTGTCATCACTGTAGTTGTGATCAGAGCCGGAGTCATCTGGCATTGAGATGCCTTTGGCGTTTCTGATGTTAGTCATTTCAATCAATCCTGCAGGTCATATTAATGTAAGTCTTGTGTTGAAATGTTTGAGTGCGATGAATGAGGTGATGGGGTGGCTACCTGAAAGCAGGACTGAAATTGATTTTTTTGTTCTTCCTTTGTCATGAAACATGTTGCCCTGATCGTGAGCGCAGTACAAAGTGAGGTCCTTTCCTTAAAATGTGTTTTTTTTGAAAATGTGTTCTTTTGACGAACTTGACATTTTTTTTTTATAAAACAGAAACCATTGGAGAAATTTTAAAAACTTTACTATCTTGAGGTACAATCAAAACATTTTTGAATGGAACCCAAACTTCGTTCATGTGGACACCGCTGGCATATTTACTGCGGTCGATTCAATTTTAAGCGACTCGGCAACACATTTTGACTAAAACGGCCGCTATTCTCTTGAATTAAACTCCTGCTTTAAAATTTCCAAATGTCGTTGAATTTTTGGAGTAAACCAATAACTTGACGTAACCCCAAAGAAAACAGTCAACCGGCGTTTAATCGCGAGAAAGAGGCGGCCAGTCGACAGGCCCATTTCTTGATAAAACACACTCACAATGCTTACTTTTCAATAAATCGATCGCGACATGTGCTGTATGGCTTGTGGCACCATCCTAATGAAAGCCCATGAAGTTCAAGTTCATATCTTCTAATTTGGGCCAACAGTCTGCAATCTGCTTCGTCACTGAGGACGATTTCGCGATGAAATTTATCATCTTGGCGCATCATTGCCAGAATTTATTCGGAGAACGTACGTCGATCCATCGGCTCTAATTTCTGAACCAACTTAATCTTGGGTGGATGTAAACTGAGGTCCAAAAGCAAAATGCGCCATAATGTGATCTGAGCGATGCAAAATTCTTGACAATGCCTGAGTTCTGATAACTGATTTCGATCGTTTGCTACAGACGCCGGAACGGCAGTGACACATTGACCAACTTGATGTCTCACTGGCACGGGAACATCACGCAATGAATATGATATTTATAATTGTGTGGCACTACAGCTCATAAGGGACCAGGGCCTAGCTTCTGCGACAACTACTCGTGTTGTGAGTTTGCGTTATTTCAAAGAAGTTCTTTCATATAGAAGAGACCTACAGTTTCTTGCTAATTCCAAACGGTGAGATTTGAGAAGTTTTTCATAGACAATTGGTACTCTTTGAGAGTTGTCAGCAGCTCGAAAGAGGTGGTGCCGTAAAAAAATGAAGTGTCCCGTCTGAGAATCGAACCTAGACTTTTTGCGTGGCGGTCGATCCACTTACCACTACCCCAAGGCGACCAAGACCACGCAACGAATACGAGTATAAAGACTCAAAATTTTTAACAAAACTTGTAATTATTGGTCTACTAGGGAGAGAATCACGTCCGAAAATTGGAGTGAACTATCTTAAAGCTTTGGTCACAGACTAAGCAATTCCGCCGAAAAGTCTTATAATTTGCAGACGTCAATCTTTCCTGTACCTCCTCCTGATAGAAGTCGCTGGCGGCCACATCTGTAGAATACGGTGGGTGCGGAAGCAAATCAAAGCCCACTTCGCAATTGGTGGAAGAGAATTTTTGACTTCTCAAATGGGACCGGTTTTTGCAATTTCTTCTTTCAAATGCACCAATGATGCCATGAAGTAGTAGCTTTTGATCTTTTTGCCTTTCTAATTTCCATCTTAAAATACGGATGTCATAAGCTTGCTGACCAACCGACTTTTGTGCTTTTAGACTCTTTGGGAGTAGTTCACCGGCTGCTGTCCACTCCGCTGACTGCCGATTTGGCTCTCGAGTGTAGTGGTGGATCTATGTTACATCCATTGTTCCATACCAATGCAACAATTTCTGTATGTTCTGGTCAAACACCTCCAAACACCTCTCAGAATTATAGACACGTTGTGGTTTCTGGTCCATTGAAAGCAAGCGCTCTACCCATTTCGAAAACAACTTTCTCATGAACAATGGTCAAGCAAAGTAGTGTACACACTGACTTCTGATAGTTTCAAGGTGTCATCTATCTCAAGCAATTTCACTTTGTGGTTTTCCATAACGATTTGACGTTTTCAGGTGTACCACCTCAGTTGGCCTCTCAGAGCGTTCAGCATCGTTGGTGTCTGTACGGCCACGTTTAGTGTCAGCATACCACCGACAAATAGTTGTTTCTGACGAGGCAGAGTCCCTGTAATACTTTTCAAGCCACTGCTTGGTACTTTTTCCCATCAAAAAGGAGTGTTTAATCAACACATGAAATTCTGTCTTTTCCACTGTCTTAAAATTTGCAAAGTACTCATAGCATCACTTAAAGCACCTAGGAACCTAATAATAAGTTTGTCATGAAAATTAGACTGATATCATTTGAATGTTTGTACTTTATGTCAGTCCCGGGACTTATTGAGTGATTTGTTAAGTGTTTCACTACTAAAGTCATGTGACACCCAATCATAGGATTTCTTTCTTCAACTAGGTATCCGGGAGTGATTGATAACGGTTTAGTTATAAGCGTTTATTTCCCTCCTAACGTTGTCTGATCTACGTCGTAGGATTCCATCGACTTTTTGGTCGACCAACAACATTATCAAACACATCAACTTACAGCATCGTCTCAAAGAGACATTTTTTTTTTCGGTAGCCTGCCACGCACCTTACCTGTTCTATAGTAATAAAATCCTCAAAATTTTGCGAGGATGTTTCAAAATTTAAGCCAAACGTAACTTACTTGCAAAATGCGATTGAAGTAGTGTCTACTAAGAATTGAAGCTCAAGAAGGCAGGCTATACAAAAGCTATGGAGTTGCCAACTGTCGCAACTTTTCAAACACTTAATTCATCTGCGTAAAGAGCACTTTCTTCCTCTTGTGGAGTTGGTTTGATTGTCGTTTGAATAAAATGCATGACATCCCCAAAGTAGAGATACGGGCGAAAATCCCCGCAAAACCAGTAAGTTTCAACCCGAGTGAAGTCTTAAACTAGAACGAACTGAACAGCCCCCTCCTGACGCGACATTCCAATCACAATTGACTAGTGGGCAGTCATTAACTGTGTGTTGGTTCCTCACCCTGTGGCGTAATTTGCGCACCTTGTCAACACAATTACAATTCAATATATTTTTCATATTTTATATAACAGATGACAACGGCTTTAATTTGTAAATCAGGTGACAATTCACTGCTCTAACCCAAAACTAATTGATTGCCACTGACTACCGAACATTTCAGAGGCATATGTCCAGCCAGGAAAACCGACAAATATGCGCAGAGATGGAATGGAAAACGCATTAAATGTGTTTCTCACATGAATTCAATTTCAAAGGTCACACGGACACCACCTAGAAAAAAACAGCATCAGTCAGGAGTCGATAAAATACCCATCACCCAGTTGACATTTCAAGAGTTGGTTGTATTTCCTTTCACTCGAGTAAGAGTACAAAAAAAAAAATTGAAATGTAAAGTATTCGGTTTCACTTTTCCTATTGCTGGCCATGGGATCCATCTCCCCCAGCAACCGTCCCGCTGAGACGCACTTCAAATGCACAAAAGTCTCGTTTATCAAATTCAATCTCATCTTGACCCTATAGGCATTCACCACAAATAAAACCCGACAAGTGAATAAATTGTTCGCAACACTCATACATGCTGCGTGGTGGTGCGAGAGAGGGGGATGGACAGCGTGCCAACCGAATAATAGGACACCGGATACTAGAGTCCTCTGCAAGCTTTCTTAATTATATTTCTCGTGAGAGATTCCCCAGGGTATATTTGAGGAGGTTTTGTCTATTGCGACCCCCTCCCCACACTACCTTGCCATCGTTTCATCAGATTTTCGTTTTTGTGCGGCATGTCAGACTTACCACCCCTCTGGTTCCCCTACAACGTAATGTGTATTAATTTCCCCTCAGAATACCGTGAGATTGTCTCATAGGCTCTGGATTGAAATTTTCTTCCTTTTCCTCTTCTCGGTGTCTTTTTTTGCTCGCTTTGTGATGAAAATATCCAAAATCAACCCCCCGCAGATGTGTCAAATTCACTTGGGAATCGTTGCTCTGTGTATCTGCATCCTGAAATGGAATTCTTCCCGAAATTGGACACTTTATGCAAAAGAAACGAAAAAATAATGCGGAAGGAAAAGCATACCCCAAGGGTGGCCAGATTATTAAGCTCATTGTGTATTGGCTTTCCGCCACGGGGTGCACCAGATCAAAGCGATCTTAAGTGTGTCCCTGGGACAGTGGCGATAGTTACTATGTGCATAATCTTTCCGCAATCGGCAGTCTGTGGAGAAGGGGGCGAATCCCTGCCCACTCCAGACGCCAACGTCAGCCACGTGGTTGAGATGCATGACATGAAAATCCTAATTACACACCCGTATCCTCATCTGAACGAGTGCTTGTAGCACGTCTAAATTACCATAAATTAATTTCAATTGAAGCCCCTCTCCCCGGCGCCGCCAGTAGACGCAGTTATGAGTGATGCGAGACGCGACGTCAATCGAAACAAATTGCACGCGCGTTCATATGAATGCTCCCGCCAACCGCCCGTTGGGGTCTTTACCAACACATTCCCCCATCGTGTTCGAAGTCGTAATAAATAGACACAAGAACACACTTGAGGGACTACACCCGTGAGTGGGCTAAAATAGACGCGTGCGTATGTGTGTATGCGCGCGTATGAAGGACCCACTTGCAGCACTCACTCAGATCACGATGATAGCGACGATGATTGTATAACAACCGCCACCAACACCGCCGTCTGTGTTTCGCAGGGCGCGACTTTCATCGAAGGGATTGTGATAAAATCGGAGCAATTGCATAAAGAGGGTGCTATTTCCTTTGTGGCAGGTGAACAACAACTTTATATTGTATTAGCTCGAGTGAGAGGGCACCTCCCACCTTCGGCGGCGGTCGGTGGGCAAATCAATACATACGCAGTGCTAATAGTGCGGCAACAGTGCTTCGGCGTTGCGTTATCATAAATAAATTCCGACAGGGGTTAGTTGGGGGGTGGCACGAGTTGGACACTGGCGGTTAAAGTGGCCCTTTGGACGTCACTGGCCTCGCGTGGAGCGGGTGTTAGCTGTCAGTTGTCCTCTTTAGACTTCAAACGTTCATGGATCTATTTCGAAATGCCAATCATCCATAGGCACTTTACGGAAAGGTGCTTTAACTGATTTGATGTGTGGAAATGATAGACTTGTTGTGGGTTTTCTTTGGCAAGCAGAAACAAGTTGTATTACAATTCCTGATTCTTTCAAGAGTATCAGTGGTGTGCATGTGGTGGGAACTTACAGACTGCTCTCAAAATTAATAAATTATGTAATTCTACAGTTTTCCATGAACCAAGGCTTGGCTTCTTCCGCAACTACGGCGAGTAAGGGGGAACTTTAGTATATTACTGACTCTGGACTGCGAATGTCGAGAAGCCTTTCCAAGACGGTTAGCACCCTTTGAGTGTTGTCAACAGGGATGGTGCCATTAAAACTTTCAGATGAACGCTCAGTCCAGGGTCTCCCGGGAATAATGTGAGATTTGGTTGCGTCAGCTAGAAGCGCATTTGCCAAAGCCGAAAGTACATATTAAGCGTTACTGCATAAGACAACTCCTGTAAATCGCTGTTTTCTTGGGCTCAATGAGCGGTAGAACCGTTTTTCGAAGGACCAGATTAACAATACATTCCTGTCCTGCTCAATGGCACAGATGGCTAGGCAATCTCAAAAGTAGATGAAGAAGTCCTTTCAAGAGAATAGTTCTGCGATCAATTTTTGGCCTTTTTTGCATTGACGGTTTTTGGAGAACAAAATTCAATCACAAACTGTACAGCCTTTTCACTGACAAGAGCGTATCGTCGTCTTCGATAAATTCAACGCCTATGATGGCTAGGCCGGATGGACATCAGTGCTCCCGACCAATAAGTCTTCGGCTCCGAACATGTGGGGCAACGCAATAGATTAGACCCACGGGCCCGATAGCGCACACAAGTGGAAAAGTACCTCAACCAACTTGGAGTTGAAGGCGGTTAATTTAAAGACTCTCCCAACAAAAGACTTGAAGGTGCACGCGGATAGTAGCGCAATATGAAGGAAAGGTATAAGAAGAAGGTGGTGTATGTTCTTTGTCACATATCGATGCTGATCTTAACAGATGTTAAGATATATCACACTTTTCACAGGAAACATTCATCTGAGTCACGGCACTCGATTTAGCTTCGGTTTATGTTCTGAACACACGGGTACTGCAAATGTCTAATGACTGAATAATCGCTAAACTTAATTAAACTAAGTCTGCAATGTTTCATCTTCCCACTCGATCGGGAGTGCATTCTCCGCCCCATGCTGTTCTCAGAATAAAGATGAGTAGAACAGTTTACTTTGAAACTTGGACACTACTAAAAGCGGATGAGGATACCCCTGGTCTCTTCGAGAGAAAAGTTCTGCTTCGGATTTTTGGTCCTGTTTGCATTGATGGCATCTGGAGGAGTGCAACTTGGAGTGTGCAACTGGCGGCAGCTGGCGAAAGATCGTGCTGGTTGGAGAGGCATGTCGGCTGAGGCCCAGGTCCACCCCGGACTGTAGCGCCACAAGAAGAAGAAGAAGAAGAAGAACAGTTTACTGCTTCATTTTACATTTTGAACCATTGAGCGTCGCAGCCGAAATCGGGATTTTTTTAATCGTACGTATGGGATTTTCAATCTTGTTTACTAATTTCGCTACCAATAGTCTGTAAGGAAATAAGTGAGGGTCGTCCTTTGAAGGCCCAGCACGCACTGGAGACTAATCTTGAGGATGATTGATACAGAACTTTTGAGAAACTGGACTGGATTTCTGAAAGGTACAGCTTTGGGCCTATTTTTTGTGTTTCTGTCAATGTATTATATAGCCGTAAAGGGAATCCTCCACTCTATTTAAATACAGAACTTGTTACAGTCCAGAGAGGAAATTGCATTCCGTTCACCAATCAGGCTCAAATCTATTGGGCTATGAACCAAACTTAGATACGGTTAGTCAAATTCCTTCCTTAAAATACTGATCTCACCGCCAACCAACTCATTTTGGAATAGGAATCCTCAACCAGGGTAATGCAATGGTTGAACAGGGACTCAATGTCCATATTGCTGGAGGACTCACTTTGAACACTTACAGATGGTTTAAAGAAGGGCTGGCATCTATTCAAAGTACGTAGGGCTGCGTCTGCGTTCACTCAGCAGAGATTTTGGAATTCAAAAAAGCCCTAACAGTCTGAGGAACAGTACTTGCTAGAACACAACTTATATTCAGACATCTTCCTCAAGTGCAACCTATAGCTTTACAAGATGGCCAAGTGCCTTAAAATTCACCAGGTATGAGTGCCGGGACATAGTGAAATCCAGATAATCTTGTTCTAAAGTGACCCGTCTTCCTTTCACTTCGATACAGTCAAACACATATTGAGAGAACAAACGAAAAGAGCCTTTCTCTTATAGCCATTGGATGCAGCTTGATCCTAAATACTCTCTCTGCCTAGACAGCTTAGACAAAGTGCGTCTGTGAATCTTAATACAAGTACGTGTTACAACAGGGCGCGGCGCTTATTTAGTGTATTCTCCCACTCTTGGCATTCCTCGCAATGACTTCTATAGAAGCTGCAAATAGAAGGAACGCGTTTAATTTTTCCATTCCCTTGCAACTGGCAGGCCTGGCTTAAGAAACTTTCAATAAAGTACTTCTCTGTGAAACCAAGCGATCTTAGCGAACTTAAGGAGGACTTCCTCCATAGCATAACTATCTGCCACGGGTTTTTAAGTCACTAAAGGAGACTTGTGGTCGTTGTGGCGTTGTGGTAGAAAGTGTAGGTTTGATTCCCGAACGGGACACCTCGTACTTTTTCACGGCACCACCTCTTTTGAGTTGTAGACAACACTCAAAGAGTATCAATTGTCTATGAAAAGATTCTCAAATCTCGTCGTTCAGCGTCGACAAAAAACTGTAGGGCCCTTCTACTCGTGAGAGAACAGTAGCATGAACAGTAGTAGTTGTTATTGAAGCTCGGCCCTGGTCTCTCGGCCCCTGTGCTGTAAAGCCGCTCAATTATTACTAGTAAAGAAGACTATCCTCGCGATACCACAATATCCCCAGAACGGTTACCCATTAACAACCAGTCGCTCTTACGTAACCTATCATCAAAATGCTAAGAAAGACAAATTTTATAGATCCATTTCAGGAAAGAAAGAAGTTGAAATGCAGTTCCTATAATGTACGAACTTTGCTTAAAGCGAAACTTCAATAAATAATGGCTCCATGCGCTCATGTATTATGACTGTAGCTCCTAATGGCCTTGGAACACTGTCCAATAAGTACAAACAAAGTCCCATAAGTGCCTTAAAAGAAGAAAGAACATTTTGAAAATTGAAAATTTGTTTTTTAACCTGGTCTTCTTTGGGGGCAGGACATCGGAAAAATTCAATTTTCTAAAGCTCTGCAAAGAAGGTCTACGCGGCTTTCAGCTCAGTGAGTGCCTTTTTTTCAAGTTTGTAAATAAAATTAAGCCGAACCCGGAAAAAAAAAGTGGACGGGACAATTTGATTGTGACGGCGTCTGAGCCAGTGTGTTATCATGTGTTCTTCGTCAAATGGAAACGCTTTTTCCAACTGTTTGTGTTTGAATTTCGTCAGGTCACAGAAAGTGAATCAAATGTGGGTAATGCCAAAGAGATTTGCATTGATTCAAGTGGAAATAAGTCATATTTCTAACATCTGCGACATCTTTAAATTGTTCCAGGAATTCTTAAAAACTGCGTTGTTAGAGGTTTAAACTTCCTTGTAATTATTTTACGGTGCTTGGAATTCACTCTACATGCATTCTCATCAAAGGACATAATCCTCCAGCCGGTAAGGTTTTTTGCCAACTGTATTAAATTTCGTATAACATGTTGATTGAGTCCTTCTCTAGATACTTGAACCATGTCCCAACCAAATATCCCAACGACTCGTATTTAACGTCCTTTTTGGTCGGAGCATTATTATTGGCGTTGAGACTATGTCTTCTCAGGACTGATGTTAAATAAATTAGTCAAGTGGGTTGACTTGTATTACCTCGGTGAGTTCTTTATCGACCTTGACCGTCCTTACCGCACACCAATCGAGGAGTTTGGTGGAAGTGCCAAAACTAGACATTGACCGTCTCTATGCAGTCATGTCAAATATGGCTCTAAAATCAACGAATAGGCGATGCCTATCGATATTCGTTTCTAGGATCTTTTCAAGGATAATTTATCGTGGACTTCTCCGACCTGAAACTATACTGGTAAGGACGTACTCGTACTAGTACTAGTCGTTCTCGTAAAACCGTAGAGAGGAACCGTTACGCGTTGTTAAGGGGCAATCATCCATTAAATATTCACTTTCGAGTTAAAGGATTAACACGCACTAATTCAATCACTAAGCCTTCATAAGGAACATTTTTACACCCCAGTCGAGGACTATTCAGCCTCGACACTTAAGCAACAGTTCAAATTCAATTTCAGTTCAATCTGCTGTAATGACTCTCTGTTAAATTTATTCAAATCCTGTACACGCTTCGTCCTGCCTTGCATTGCCTCCTGAATTTCCCTAATTCACTTAATGTAAACATTCACACTACACAGCACACTGCCGCCCACCTATCAGCCCCTCCGCCGCTATCTCACCCCCCCTCCCAATCCAGGCAAGCAATCAGCAGGAGAAGCTATTCAATACCAATCGATACGCAAGGATTACTTCACTTAATCCTCTGTTTGCATTCAAACTCAACTATCAATTTGATTTGGTCGTCCTGAACGCACCCGCAGCCGGCACCTTTCATACTTAGTCCTTCACACTTCACCCCCCACACACCACCACCCACCCACCCGCCCACCTACCAGCTGACAATTATTGAATTAACTTTTCAGTGTTTGTTCGCCTCGGCTCCGAGCTCCGAGACTCCGAGCCTCGTACGCTATTATTTACTGTGGGAGCAGCCTGGGAAACTCGGTTAACGACCACGTTCATACGAAAATTAATTTGAATAATCAAGTGACTCCAGTCGTTGCCTTTGTCTCAGCTAGCGTTATATTTTGTGGGGAATGCGATGCAAATTGCAGTAACGACGGGAAAACTAATTCGATTGCCGTCTGAATTATTGACAAAGGACTTACAAGGACGGTCATGTGTGAGCAATTCGGATGCTTTTGGGCCTTGACACAAATGTATTGCCCACCGCTTATGGTTCTGTTTGCCTTGCGCTGATGAGGGGCATTTTTGTTGTTGACGCAAAGCACACGTGTCCATCTTTTGATTAGCTCGCCGCACTAATCAGTGCACTTGCTCGTCGGTGGGGGGGGAGAGGTTGTTACCTGCAATAAAATAAAATGGCAACACGTTTGGAAAATCTGCACTCAGCAGTCTCACACACGACTGAGGAACATGCACACCACTCTCCGTGGCTCATTCATTTTGTTTTTATTAAATGAATACATAAATCTTATCCTCGCTTCCCTTCTCGGCTAATTAGAGCACACGAAACGACACTGCTGCAGCTCCTTACCCACACACCAGCCCGCAGCCCCGTCATCATGGTTTGCTTCGTCATCACCGGTGTCGTTGTCGTCATCACCGTCACAACGTCCCAAGCGTACATGGTCGGTCTGAAAAGTACAGAGGCTAATTCTTATTTATAAAATAGACGAAGAGAATACGAACGGCAGGCAGCTTTACGCTTCACATTTCCTTGTTTATCCTTGTACAACATGCATGCATCATCTATAACTGCTGTCAGGACACCCCTAGTTATGGGAATCTTTGGTTCTGTCCTCTCAGGCACACACACACACGCACACCTCCACCGACTTCTCCCACTCGTTTCGCTCCCTGACCCCATGCAATACCAACGTCCCAAGGCCTTATGCAGTCGAAGAATGTATGTGGCTACCTCACAGCCGGTCGGTCGGTGTGCGCTAGGGCTAAGGGCTAAGGGTGTGAGAAGCTATTTTTCAGTTTTCGTCGTGTGCACAGCTGAAGCAAGGCTCTGCGGCAGATGAATTGAACGATGACGTCGACAAGTGTGCTAAGGAGGCTCTTTGTGCGATTATGATTGTTCTGTGCCAAAGAATTTATTTTGTAGTGTTTAAACATTTTGAAATGTACGAGTACGTATGCGTCTGTGCTTATGTAGTTCAATCACACAACGACTGTGCGGAGCTTAACCTAGACTGGCGGGGGGGGAGGGGGGGGGGGGTGATATGTTATTCAGGGAAGGACATCTTTCGCTGTGGTATCATATTTTGACCGCAAGCAAGTCTGTTATAGGCTATCTTTGATGTTTTCTTACAAGCACACTCTTCTAGTTGTCTATGAAGACGAGAGGGGTGCTGAGCGCAAGGGTGTACCGTCAATCCTTTGCCGTATTTTGAGAGGGAAGGAGTGTAAGAGAGAGTTATGTATGTTTTCACTGATTCGTTTGTTTTACTTTGATGTAGCTTCAAGTTTCAATCTTGTCCCTTGATATGAATTTCTTTAGTTTGGTGGGAATGTTCTCTTTAAGACTGTATACACTTTATATATGTATAGTCGCCATGATACCTACTAATGCCTAGGATTCCTATAAAAGCACTTGACCTCTAGAGAGTGACCGACTCCGCGATTCCTTCCAACTAAATTTATTTTTAGGCATTTCTTTTCGATCTACACTAAGTTGCAAGTTTATTTTGACAATTTTCAGAAAGGTTTGGGATTTGATTTTATCCCTATAGTCGTGAGTAATGCATGACTTGCTTCTTCAGTTACCCAAGTTCCAAATTAGATCACGTTTGATGAACACTCCCTCCAGCTTGGTGGTAAGCGAGGTCTTTCTGTCAACTCTGCAATTCTATGGGTAACACCACCAGGTGGAGATGCAATTTTACACTTAGTCAACGAATTCCCTATAACTGCCTTATCTCCTTTATTCCTCATAACCGCCTGATCTCCTCCTTTCCCTTTCTTCCTCTATACCCTCGGCCCGCGCTGTGACCTAACTCCAGCCACTTAAGACTACCAAATAATCGCTTTGGAGTGCGGCAATTATAAAAAATAAAAATTTGATCAGTAGTCTGAACAATTTGAGTCAGACCAGTCAGCAGGGTTCACTTATATCGGTTCTGCCCCTAATTTTGGGACTTATGTAAACCACAGCCTCCATTACATTTTCAATAAGGGACCTACAGCACGTTCTGTCTGTTCCAGAGGCTTGAGGTCAAACTCAACACCTGAATCTGCTGCATCAAATGCTCGAAATGTGATCCATTAGAGATTCGATTGACACTAAGTCTTACGGATGGGATTTTAATCATATCATCCCGTCACATGAGGAAAATGTGAAGGCAGTCTTCTTTCTTTATTGTGGTTTCAATGAGGAGAAAATTCCCCACCCCGATGCTTGCCACGGAGCCCACACAATCACCGAAGCTTGAAAAACTACACAATGATATATATCGGGTCATTCATCGGGAGGTTTGATTTTTAATGAGCTTTTTCCACAGATTACTTATACCGACCATCAAACTTCCTTGTAATTTTTGGTCAGTATCGTTTGGCAAATAAACATCAAAGGTATGACATCATCGGTATGACGAAAATCACGTTCAGTCAGATATGTACTTCGCGAGATTTACGTAATTTACGCTGCTCATAATCAGGCTAATGAAATCACTATTGTCAATACCATTCGAGTCTTAGTCAATTCCAATAGTAAAAAATAAATTACACAAATCAATCCAAAGTAGTTTATTTACGTTTGATACTTGTTTTAAGTCATTCCTATTTAAACTTATTTTCTATCCTAAGTTTCTGTTTGTTTGCGTCTTATAAACTTCAAAATAATCAAAAAGTTGAAAATAGTGAAGTACGTGCTTAATTTGTTGTATTAGCCTTTGCTTTAACGCATATGAGCTTTAAGGGAATAAACAAAGTACTCACGTTCGATTCAAACTGTATGTACTAAATCTGAAGATTTGGTAAATTGCATTGCCATGCGTCCATTGTGATTAGAAAATGCTCTTTTCATTAGATTCTTGTTATTTGGTGTAACTTGTGCTTCAGTTTGTTTTGCAATTGGAAAAGAGAAACAAAACCATTTATGTGTGAGTTTACCTCGCAATTTCTTCATTTACTTATTTCTTAATTTTTGGTATTCAATGAATTGTAAGCTTGTCAATCATTAATGCAACCTAACTGCCTGGCAACTATGAGTGTCCTTGACGTATGTATTTATAATTATTTTGCCGCTTTCCCATAGAAGTTCAGCGTTTCCCATAGAAGTTCAGTACAGCGTTTTGTTTGCTGGGAATCTAGAAAAGTCAATGGATTTACTAGAGAGGTGATAGAAATTCGACAATTAGGTTTCTTGTTGGCTCAAAAGCAAAATAGTTTTTTTTCGGTGGACAAAACGGAGCGGAAAAGGATTACTTGGCAGTTTCCAATTTTTGGTGATTCTCTTAGTTCTCATGTCTCTTCATCTCCCACCCACTCTTTTTTGAGCCCAAGGTTTCTCAACATCCAGTCTTACCATTACTGTGAAACGAATGCTTATAAAAAGATGCCTGCACATATAGTTTTTGTACCCGTCAATTTCACACCCTAACCAGAAGATCACTTTTATATGAACAGACTGGTGTCCCGTCCGGGAATCGAACCGAGACTTTTTACGTGGCGGTCGAAGCACTTACCACTACTCCAAGGCGACCACAATAACATTAAAAATTTGAGTCGAAGTCAGAACATAGTGAAGAGACTGTAGATATATTGATTCTTGGGCAGCCTCAGGAGTTAGGCAACATTGCCGAACAATGTGCTGCATAGAATTCAACGCACTATGTAAACAGGCAGCCATTTTATCAGCTGTCAGGTCGCTTATTATAAGATTGATTTGGCTTTTCAAGAATGAAAGTCACAGGATCATTTAGATTGCCGTTCATAAGTGAATTTTGTTTATCGATAAAGGCCACTTTTGGCTGAACAGATAGGTAGATAGATAGATAGATGTTAAGACACCGTTACATCCATAGAAACGGATTCCTTTTTATGCTTAATGAGTTTCTGGAATAATTGTTCCGTACTCCCTTGATGCTGGCCACGACGTTACAATCATAAGTGACCGCTAGAGAACCTTATTACTGACTTCTTCGTTCATCAACTGAACAACCGTGTTGACCAGGAGCAGTGGTTTCTTTCGAAAGACGGCGAAACGTGTCACACAGTCAATTGATTGATATTGAAATATTGAAGGAAACGTTTGGTAACCGCATAGTTTCACGTTATGGATCCGTGAATTTACCTCCAAGATCGTGCGCCTTAATGCCGCTGAACTATGTTGTGTGGGAATATGTGAAGTTGCTAGTCTAGGTGGCTTATCGAACAAAGCGATTGACGACTTGGAGGACTGCCGCATTCTTACCGATATGCGACCACAGGAGAGGTCATCTTTATTTTATTTAATTTCAAAGTTCTATATTTCTAAAGAAACACCTTTTACAAAAGCACGTGTTCCTCAGTGGTGCACCCAGAGTCTATTTGTGTTGCCAATTGAATTGAAATTCACTGAAAGCGTTGCAGCATTGGCATGTTTTGCTTTCTTTTTTCGCTGGTAACTAAGTTAAGTTGAAGTTTTCAATATTCAAGCTAAAAAAATATCCATACGTGTGGTATGTTAGAATAAATGCGGCGAAATCAAATATGCTGCATATTTGAAGTCTTTTTTTTTAAAGAGGGATCGATCTACGGACACTCCGTCACTATACAACTTTAGTCTTTTAGAAATAACACTTAAAGCAAAAAGATTTTTTTGAGCCAAGATGGGCACAAGGTGGCAAACAAGATTTCAGCAATTCAATTCCATCCACGGAATTACTCTCTCTTCCATTAGCCATTGATCGGCACGATCACCGATCGAAATCATTTATAGATTCATCATTTTCATTTGAAGACTATTTTTCTCAATACGTTTGCATCCCCGAATGTTTTCGACAAAATGGAAGAAACACGTTCTGCCCCTTCCTCATTTGGTGAAACCACTTTCACATATTACCAACCAGTTACAGAGGACAATTTTTTAGTTAGGAACTTATGGTATCAATTTTATGTTCGTGTTACAAAGCATCGATCGCATATTTAATATCCTATCTTAGAGAAGATCGTAGCAGTCACCTCACACAATACAACTGTCAGAAGATGACAGCATGTTATAAAATGACAACCGCATGATGAAATCATGAGAATGAAGGACTACAAGACTGCACGGCGTACGGAGAAAAAAATCATAACAGACTCTTTGAGAAGGAGAATGCGGCTATCTTCCTACAATTTTAACGCATCCGGTCTATCCTGTCAGCAATCAAATGCTTTCATATTCCGATTCGAAAGACTAAAATGAACCCGTGTTTCAAATATAATCAGGAATCCTTGATATTTTTCCAATTAGTGAACTGGCAGCCACAAGGGCCATCCCCATTTTTCATTGCGAACATAACAGAAAAGAAGCCAACTAGCGATATATATACGTCCACTGCATAATATTAACCGTCACACATCCTAATCGCCTTTGGAAAAGGGTTTACGAACACCGTGAGCGCATTTACTTTCAAATTTAGTTTATATCCGACTTTTATAAGGTTCACCTCAAGCCACCGATCGATCGATATACATGCTAAGCCATATCTTCAACTAATTCAAAAACCCAACACTAGCCGTGTGACCTTTCAGGTAAAGACCATGAAGAGGAGGATTGAAGGATTTTATGATTCCTTCTTTATACCCCCAAAAAAGGGATATTCCGCACGAAAACTCATTAAAGTTAACCGCAAACGAATAAAAACCCGTATGTGGTCATAAAATCCTGTCACTTCGGTCATCCAAGGACACTAGCTTCCGTCAAACACCAAAAACGAAAAAAAAATTGGAAAAAACAACCAAGGTAAACCTTTACAGCCGCATAACGTCCATTAAAAGTGAGCTGGTCAATGCCAGCAAATATTCGCATCGTTCGAATCAAACGACCATAACTATCCCACCACAAATCCAATTCGTCCGCAGTTCATCCATCACCAAAGCGCCTGACCAACACACCCCCAGCCCCCCAGCCCCCCTCACACCCACATGCAATAACTTGCAAAATTGTCAACATCCTCATCTTGACTACAAACTATTCGCAATAAAATCCTAAGTGATGCAATAAAATTTAAAAACTTTCCCAACCAAAGGAGCAAATTTCCCTAAACAAAGAACGAACAAAACGAAAAAAAAGGAACACACACGCTTCCATACGCATTTGGTCGTAAAAAAATTTGCAAAAGTCCCTCCTCCGGCTGGTGGCTGATGGCTGATGGCTTAAGGGGCCGAAATCGATAGCACAGTTTATACGCACCATACCATGTGAATGACAGTAATTGGTTGAGCTTTTAAAATTTTTGCTTAGCTCTTCAAAACACATACAGGATGTTGTATCCTTGGAAAAATACACCGAACAACAATACCATTAAGCGTTTTATGTATGTACACACACTACCTACGACAAGTGCTGAGGGATGTTTATCCACTGACCAATATAGCATAATGATTTACCTTATGGGTGTCGCTTTTGGGGCGGAGGGTGTGGGGTGGTTTTGGAAGCTTGCGCTGAGGACAATGAGGAGTTTACCTAAAGTCGTTCCCGCCGCGCCGCTGGACAGCACATTTTTTTTGTTTTTGCCTTGTGCCCCTGGTGTCCTGTTGTACCGCAGGAAGGTCTGTGTCCTTTTCCGATCGAGCCATCTCCGTTTTGGGTATATCTATTCTTTTTAGAAAATTTATGTTTGCCAATAGATATTGATATTGCTTGCGGTTTATTGCGTTGTATCCTTTCATCTCATTTGGATTTTTTTTTTTGTTCTCTTCCTCGACTTTTTATTATATGGGTGGTGGTCAGAAAGGGACACACACACACACAGAGAGATGAGGAGGAGGTGCGGTAAATGAGATTTAGGCCTATGGCCGTGCTCTCTATCTACGCCTAAGGTAGGTTGGGAAAAGAGAATAAATAAACTGCGGCATTTGATTGCGGTAAAGGAACAAAGCCAAAAAGGGGATATCTTATGTGTCGCCTAGTCGGATATAACTCTGTATTGTTCCCACATGTATCCGCAGACGGTGGGGTGGCAGTGTATGTGTGTGTGCGTGTGTGAGTTTCGTTTCCTAGCCGACGACTTCCAGGTCTCAAGCAATTTCCTCACAGGATATGCTGTACATTGCAGTGGATTGTGTAATTAGCTAATTGTGTCCTTGTTCCAAATTGTTTGTAATTTTTCTTCTCCAGTCATTTTGATTGAGGACTATGCTGTCAATTAACCAAGTAAACCGTAGACAATCATAAATTAGCTTGAGAACATTAGCCGACACATGAGGACTGAACTCAATTCACCTACACACTGTTGGGGAAGGAAAAGCGAAAATGTGCGACCCCACATGAAGACGGTCCAAGGTTGTAATTAATTAGAGTATGCGTTGCCTGATGAGGCATCGATTTAATTTAGTCATTATTGGTGAAAGGATTGAAGTGTGAATGTCCGTTGTTGTGTTAGTGATGAGCCGTTGAAAACGTATATTGTCAGAAGTCAATGTTAACTCTCTGAGATGGTTTGGTGGGAGAATCATCACGATCTTTCTCTCTTTTTGCAATCTTTCTACAAAGTGTATCACTGCAAGCGGGGGTGAATAAAGCTCTATTCTATTCTTCCTATTCTTCTCAACAGCACTACGAGGATTAACAAGGCCATGCATAGCTAAAGAGTAATTTACAGGGGCCCCTTGAATCAGCTTTAAGTAACAAAAGTTCCACCGCATTGTTACAATTCTCAGCAAACAGTCTCAGATATTTTCTGACTCCAGAGCTTGTAGTCAAATTCTGACGCTTTGCAGGAAACCTCACAAATTACTTTAAAAATGCAAACGCTTGTCGCTGCGATGAACTTTCGAACGAATGCACTGTTTTCCAAGAAGCTATCATTACAACCCGCGAGGCGATATCTGTAGAGGTAAATAGTCAATCTTTGGCCGCTGCGCATATACTCGTACATAGGTTAAGAGTTGGTACACCACTGCAATGCGGAAGATGTCAGTTTCAAATTTTCCACGTCTCACGATTCGGTTTCTCGAGAAATTTTCTGAGAATTTTAGGAATGAATACCTTACCAAGCTCCAGTACAGAATTATGTTGGCGCTGAAACTCGGATAAGATGCTATTGAATTTTCGATTCTGCTGACTGCCAGGTCAAAGGAAGAATTAAATTTCCGAAAATCGTGATGCTTCTTATTCTTGGAATTTCATTTTGCCTGAAGTCACTATCGTACTGAAGTTTCTACTCAAGTTTGTTTAGCGAATCATAGAAGATTGTTGTTTACTTTAAAAAGTTGTTGTTTTCGCAGTTCTGATCGGCTACAAAAATATTTTACTGAGACATGTTTTACATGACATTTGTCAGACGGGACGAGAGTCGACAGGACCAGCGGAGTGAAGGAATCCACGGCAAAATGCAGGCATTTTGATATTTGGAAAACGTAAGATAGAGTCTGTAGTCACCTAAAGGGTAACGGGCGCAATAAAGCTAATACCGCTGTGAGACTTTTCTCAATTTGAAAAATATATACGTTTACTTAGACTGTGATGAATCATTCAAATATTGCCTGCCTTCAAAATAAACTGGGTACGTGCGAGTTAGACTCACTCATAGACGATTTCGTTCTGCTTTCTTGTTTTGTTTTTCAACAGCATTTGATACAAGCAACAACATAAATTATAGTGTGGAATGGAGTATGGACATTTTTTGGGTGCCTCCTTTTACTAGTATATTCTAGTATTTAGCCGAAATCTGTTAGAGAATCCGCGCAACAACTTTTATATCGCAAAGCTCATTCAGGCAATGTTAAAAGGAAGTATGAGTAATGCACGTTGAATCTACGAAAGTCTTTAAATTCTTGATATACCCAATGAATACTGCGAATTAAGATTTTAAAAAGTCTGAGATTCTACCGCAGAAATCATTTGGATTAGAGTTTTGAAACTAAGTTCATTTAAGGTGCCACTCGAATAAATTTTGCTGTTTAAAATTTTAAGCTCATTGATATGGGAACCCATTAGAGGGATACAATTTTGATCCCAGTTGGAACTTATCTCTTTTTTTCCCTATGAAATTTCGAATAAAGGAAGTTTGAACGTTCCAAATTTCTTTGTAGAGACTTAAATATAAAAAAAAATGTATTTTAGCAGTGAATATGTTTTCTTAATTCATAGTGATAGAAATAATGTATACTGGAGCCACCCGCAAATATTTACCAATACTTAGTTTTTGTGTTCCAACATTCATGTCTGTAAGAACTTCCAAACGTTATGCTATTCGATTCATATATCTATGCAAAAGATGTGAAAATGTTACAGACGGATATGCTGAACTTTTTTGATTTCGTTTGTAAAAACGAAACCATAAGAAGTTTCTGAAAATATATTTTGGAGGGAGGTTATTATTTGATACATTAAACAGTTCCTATATTCAAAGACTAATCTTTGGTGAAGGCACAGGCAATATTCTCAAAATCTTACGTAAAAGCTGAAATGGTGTATGTACTCGGGTTGTTCGTGCTCTTGTACAAGTATATGGGCGAAGTTTGAAAAGCAACAAGAAGTATCTCTTCATCATAGACTCGACCCTTGCAATATTCCGATTCTCACACCGAAGCTAACGAACTTATTCACTTCACAAATGACTAAACCTGAAATATGACGGTTTTCCATCCTTCTCCTTTGACACTGTTGGCAGTCATTGAGACCAAGTTGTCACAACTTCGACTGCCCATCCAACGTTTGTTTCCCAGAGATGCTCTTTTCAATCACCAACTTGACATACCTCTCTTATGAATTCATCTCTGCAGCAGAGGTTCTTCTTGCCATCTTGAACCTGGAGGTTTGAAATGTTAAGACACACTGACACTGAACATTGTTGTTCATTCGATCGATATGGCCAAACGATCACTTGAATTCTGGATTGCATCTCAATTCTTATATAGCTGCTGAAGATTCTGGCACAGTCCTTATTGACACTAGTTATTCTTCTTCTTCTTCTTGTGGCGCTACAGTCCGAGGTGGACCTGGGCCTCAACCAACCAGTTATATTACTATTTTCAATAAAACACCAGAGAACTCTTAAAAACATTCTCCACGAATGTCTTCAACAAACATCAACTAATTCTTACATTCAACCTCCTTTTATACTGACAAATATAAAGCAAGTGATCGGATAACATAAAGACGGTTAAACAAAAAAAGAAAGAAAGACTCAAACAGGAGAGAGAGACAATCACTTGCAGTATGCAACAAAGAAAACATGGGATGATTTAACAGACATAGAATCAAGTGACTCGTACATGATAGAACCGAGGTGCACGTGACATATGGAATGTGAAGAAATGAGACGTAGGAGGATAGGGGGCCAGATTGGATAGAGCTGCCACTATGAAGGCGACTCACGCGAAAGTAGTAAGCCTTGCAATGTCGTCTCCTATATTCAGCTCCTTCACAGACAGAACCATTGACCTACATACAAGTCCAATGTAAATAGCACTCCTAGTAGTTAGTGTTTAGGTGGTTAAGAAATGTCGTGGGTCCTCATCCCAAAAATATGCTTCTTTTCTGTCACCATAACTTGGAAACCGATTAGACCTTAGATGTGAGTTTTATAAAAGGCCTTACCCCAAATCATTTGGCGTTTAAAGCACGTCAGTTCAAATAAGATGAAGAGCAGGATTTTATTCCTCACTCTAACACCTCCCATGAAAGTCGTTTAAGGGAACTCCGACTCCCACAAGTACTTCGCCAAGACTATTTTAAGGCTACAGCTGAGACACAAGGGTCAGCTAAAAGTGGGTAGTTGCTTTGAGGCGAAGCTTGTTTTCGTGTAAACACCAAAAAAATTACATTTCATTATCGGACTATATCCTATACCGAGCAGAGATCGCCGTACTAAATCGAAGATCTTTCTCGTGGGTACGAGCGACACACTGCTCGGCGTGCCATCGATGTAAAAGGTGATAAGACAGACATTCTTTTTTATCTTGGATCAGAACTTTCATATCACATATAAGAGGAAAGATTTAGGAGGGAAGAAACCGCTAAAGCGCACCTTCTCATGGTATGTACACAATGTTAGGGTTGTATGCCCCAAAGAAGTTGATTGAAGTCATAGCTGGTGCCTCGTACACACATTGTCTGATCAAACAAAATGCCATAGTGTTAGGCACAACTCGCAACGGGTGTACAAAGAGTCCCAAAAATGCTTCCCTAACTTCTCCATTCGAGATCAGTACTAGTGTGTAGGTTCCATCCACTCACATGATCAGTTGTTGAAATTGTTAGTTCCTTACAGAAATCTAGCATTCATTCAAAGTATTGTGAGTAATGATTACCTGTTCCAAAAGCCGGTTAACATTTCCCCGCAATTGGTGGCACACTCTCGCGTCTGTCGAAGTCGATAAATTCCAATCGATAAGTCACGTGGACCCACATTTCGATTAAAAATATTTTGACTGCATTTCCTCCAAATTTCGCTCCCCATTTAAAGCCAGAGCCAAAATTCAAACCCAACCGGTCAACTTGGTTTGATTCCTTTCCCTGCTGGATTTCATTGATTGGAGTCTGCCTGCCTGCATCCAAAACCCTGCATGCGCTGGCCTCTGCCCGCAGAACTAATTAGAAATAACTAAACATAAAGCGAACTAAAAAAGCAACTTTGTTGGTTCAAAATTAACCCAAATGAACTACGAGAAAGTTTCGTCTTCAGCCGCCTGCTGCAGAAAGTAAATACGTGCTCGTGGGCCACTCTGTATCTGACCGAAGTTTCGCAGTGCCTGTGCAATGCAAAATGCAAAACCAAATGGGCGCCAACTGTTCCCGAAATTAAATTCAAATATTCGTAAATTGTTTCACATGCAAGTCGGCGGCGGGTTTCGTTGTCGTTTGCTCAAATCCACAGACATAGGGCTGGTCCGGCGTGTTGGTGTGGGACTTTGCCCTGGTCCCATTTGGCTTGGCTCTTTAACCGCCCTGCACTCTATTCAGTGAAGTGTTTTTTTGCCTCACAATTGGCATCCCTGTCTGCGTTGCAGGTTCTTCGAAATAATTCGACGCCACATTTCGGGAGGCACACAAACCCCTGGCGAAGGGAGTCGGATAAGTAGCCAATCGCAGCCAAATGTCTGATGGCCCCCGGAGGTATCAGCGACAACCCCGCTGTTCGGTTCCACAAGTCTGTCCGACTCGCTGCTTGACATTACAGGAGACAAGTAAAAAAAAAAACATAAATTATGTACATGAGCAGGCAACAAAAAAAAAAGTGACGCAAAATAAAATAGAGACGTGGATGGGGATGGGCCGAGGGTGAACGAGGGGCCGGTGAGTGGGGGATTCAAACAACGCATAGCCTTGCATAGCATTAAAACTTTAATTTTCATCCAAGGAGAGGACCACCACAGTCCCACTGTGCCGCCAAGTAGAAGCCGTGCAGAACCGAGACAAGTTCAGTTTCATTTGGATGACAATGTCCCGACGGGCGGAGCGAGAGTGCTACGCGCCGAGGGGTATGATATTTTTATTCAAGCCAACCTAGATGCCTGCAACTTTACTGTTTTTAATTTATTTTTATTTATGTGTGTGTGTTTGTTTTCAAATATATTTTGTTTTTGTTTTTTACAGTCCTGCACTTCCTTAGACCCACCCTGAGTATGACGCGGACGCTGCTGTGGAAACGGAATGTGTATGCAGAGCCAGTTAAATGTGCATCGAGCATCCTTAACTCACATTACCGTTTTCTGTTTCGGTCTTTTCTGATTTTCTCTGTCTGCTGCTGTTTTTTTTCCTTACTGTGCTCTCATTTTCCTTTGTCTCATTTCACGGATATCCTTTTGCTGCAAAAGAAAGACGACTACAGGACGAGCGAGCAGTGAAAGCGAAAAAAAGTTTGCTTAACAATATCAGTGTCTTCCTGGGGACACTTTGTTCTTTTTTTTTCTTTCGTTTTGTTCTTGTCGCCCGTCTTAGTCGTCTTCTTCATCTTGCGCCGTTGTATATTTGGCGAGATATTTTTCTTATAATGCAGGTCCTTTATCCTTATCAGAATTTTCATTGTGCTTTGTGAGCTCCATCATATACACTTGTCCTTTCGTCTCTTATTTATCCCTCGCGTCGTCGTGTAGTCCAGTGTCGTCCTTTTTTTGGGCGCGCGAGAGGGGACACCGAATTATCTGTGGTCTCCGCTTGGCAGGAGGGTAAAACTGACAGCCAAAGAGGAAGCGACATAAATACATATACACGCGCTGCACAAGGACTTGTTAATATTCGGGACGATATTTTCTTAAATTAATTCAAAGTTCCTTTTTCCGACGCTTTCGTTTTTCTTAATTTTAAGACACTGCCACGACTGGGGAGTTGGATGAGATTTTCCTAGGATGGTTCTGTTCTAAATGGCCACACACAGTGTACGGTTTTTTTTGCGGCTCCTAGGCAAGTTGTGTCTGTGTGTGTGTCAGTTTGTCCCTTTTTGTTTTAAAGAAGAACACTTTTTTTTGGGGGGAGGCGAAACTGAAAATGGAAAAGCAACAGAGGAGGCGATTGGAGCAAAGGAAGACAATCCGCCCTTAATGGGCGTCGTTAGGATGAATTTAGTAATTTGTAAGATGGTGTTTTGATGAAGAGAGTAAGTGGAAACAATGAATACCGAAGGCGAGATATGGTTACTTTAGCAATTAATAACTCGTTTGAAGTATTACACGACCCAAACGTTAAAACACAAATCTGCAGCCTTCAGGAACTTTTAAGCAACTCCCACTTGAAATGGACTTGTGGATGAGTGACATTGAGGATGGACATCACTCTTGCTTGGCTAGCTGAAGTGAACGTCCTGCGGATTGCTGCTTTAGATCATGTTTGTCAGACTTTCTAAGAAAATGGGAATAAAGAAAATTGAAAGCTGGAGGATTTTTTGCCTTGCAAGGGGATGTCCCTCTTCTCAGACAACCTGCAAATTGCAGATTCGCTGCAAGAGAGTGTCCTTCTTCTCAGAGAACCTGCAAATTGCAGATTCCTTGCAAGGGGATGTCCTTTGAATGAACTTAAGTCAACTATGGAGCCTTTGTCGCTTTTGAATACAAAGTGATGTTTTCTTGCTTTGCCTACATATGTGCCGTCTATTGTGAATTCCGATGTGTGACATGGTAGGAACACTTTGAATAAACTTGCAGTGGAGCAGGGATCGTCATTCACAAGTTTGTTTTTCGCTGTTCTATTGCGTTGTCAAAAGGATTCCTTTTGGATGGAAATGCTTACGTGCGTTGGTTCTCCCTCTTCTAAGCTTCAAAAAACTTTGGTGCCGAGGCGTTTCTTCCGTTTAGCGCCTAGTAAAAGGGCAATCTAGTCAAACCTTCTATACAGCATACACTACTAGGGGGCATGGTAATGGAGAGCTATTCGCTGCTCGGTAGGATTTTATTAAGTCTCTAGTTGCACGAGGTGTACCCCTTGAGGTGTCTCCTTCTAACCCAGGGGTATCAGTAGAGCTAAGGGACTCCTTCGTGACCGCCGTGGGTAGATGTATGAACCGAAAGTCGTTGAAACAGTAGAGACCTAACTTCGGGGGTTATATTGAATTGCTCTAGTATTAGGAAACTATAGGATGATTTTTTAAAAGCAATAGGAAAGTTTAAAAAGAAATACATAAAATTCTGAAAAATGCATGAAATCTTTATTTGAATCGATAGTACGGTCAATATAATTTAATGTTTGAAGATTATTTCAAATGTTGACCTTGACTTCGCCTCAAATGGTCCATCCGCTTAGTCCAATTTTGGTATACTCTTACCAATATTTCGGCCAGTATCTCACGAATAAATGCTTCAATGTTGTCTTCCAGTCCGTCAATTGAAGCGGTCTTGTCTGTGTAGACAAAAGCTTTAACACAGCTCCACAAAAAATAGTCTAAAGGCGTTAAATCCCACGATCTAGGCGGCCAATTGGCCGGTCCCGAACATGAAATAAAATGTTCACCGAACTCGCTTCTCCATAAGTCCATTGTTGCGCGTGCTGTGTGGCATGTGGCGCCGTCTTGTTGAAACCACATGCCATGCAAGTCAAGCTCTTGCATTTTGGGCAAAAAAAAGTTGGATATCATCTCACGGTAGCGCTCACCATTCACAGTTACTTTACGATTCGCATCATCTTTGGAGAAGTAGTGTCCAATGATGCCATTAGCCCATAAACCGCACCAAACTGTAACTTTTTCTGGATGCATTGGTAGCTCTTGCAATGCTTCTGGCTGATATTCACTCCAAAACCGATAATTTCGCTAATTTACGTACCCATTGAGCCAAAAATGAACTTTCATAACAAAGCACGCATTTCGATAATAAGACTCAATAATTTGCAATTGGAGCAAACTGAAGATGTTTGACAATGAAACAAGACACAAAACGTGCGTCAGCTGTTTAAACCAGTGTTGCCAAAAAGATAATAGCTAAAAAATCACCCTTTGTATATTGAGCACCCTACCAACCAGCCTCTTCGCATTTTTTAGATTCTGCTTGGCTGACATAAGTCAGTTGATTTAAGTGTCCTTTGGCTTTGCATTTGAGCAACAGAAACAGTTCTTTCCACACACACAAAAAAATCAAGAATCAGTAAACCTGCTTCCTGCAAACGTGAAGAACAAAATTAACATAGCTTGCAAAACATATTTCCAGAAATCGAACATCCTAGCACATGCACACATAGACAAATAGCCAATGAACTGTAAAGTGAAAGAATTGTGGCTTTTTTTACAGCGACAAATTTTATTTTTACTAGTTGACTTTTATTTTCGAGTTGTTTATCCGAGGAGAAGTTAACCAACCAGGAGGATGATTGGGGGGGGAGGGGGTTCAACCACCGAATTTCTTAAAACAGCGTATCTCTGCATAGTTTAAGTGTAAAATTTTATGATGAAATAAAACTCTCCCTACAGGATACACAACAAAACCATGGTCGATCCCGAATTCGACGTGTCAAGGGGGTACTCAAAAAGTTTCCGTTCCTAGTTAAGATCTGTGCTCAGTTTATTTTCTTTAGATTCTCCGTTAGGAAGTTTTACGTTTCGTGAAATTAAATTCTCTGTGATAACGCAATCCAACACTTGGTTGACCTTTCCTTTCGTGCTCATGCCGCACCTCAACTCCACGATACACTTCAACTACACAGACCAACAATTCGGAGCATCACAACTCCCCACTCGACTATTTCCTCTGATTAACCCTATTTAAGCGCACCCCATAGAAACACCTTTTTCACTTTAATCGCCGTCCTGTATTGACATAATAACCACGAAACCAGTGTCGGGTTCAAAGTCGGATAAACTTTCAAATCAAAGAGTTCTGTGCTTTGTGCGCACACTCAAACACACACGCACACAGATATACCGACTCCCACATTCATATTATGCCAACAAGAAATTAAAAGTAAAACTTTATCCTGTACTGTGATACTGAACACAGCCACCCGCAAAGGGACCAAAAGGAAGAAAACCTAATTAATTTGAATTTTCAAGCAACTCTTCTCCAGCTGAAGTATGATACAACTTTTTTCGTCGACTACCGTCCGGGAGTCGAGAGACCGCTTCTGTTGTCCCAGTATCCAGGCAATGCAATACACCCCACAATTCCCGCCCACCGCCACATCCTCAGCCATCCATCTAAGCAGCAACATCAAAGTGACACTCAGGGGAAAATTAATCAAGTAAATTTGCTATTCAACATCAATAAAGCTGACGCTCGAAAATAAAACGGAGAAAGATCAAAATAAAGGAGCAATCCTTGACTTGAAAATTCCCAAAAACCCCGAGCGTTTCAGTCGCAAAATTGTACGCATAAACTTTTCAATCATCTGCCCGTCAATTCAATCATCAAGCATCATGATAGCGCCGAGTTGCTGGAGCCCTCCGTGGATTATCATCCCAGGAGCGAGCAGCGGGGTGACCCGCCCTGGTCTGACTGGATATTAGTCAGGCGACCCCTTTAGAGGTGAGCATCTTGAAAATCAATCATCGTCTCGAACTCTGACAACTTAGCATTAAGTCGGTGAAAAAATTATGAATTCCTGCGAGGTGCAGGAAGAATAAAACGCGCACATTTCCGAACATCCGCCAGCAATCAGTGTCCTTTTTCGCACTTTTTCTTGTCAAAATAACCCTCGTTTACCTTCTGTTTCGCAGGCAGTCTGTAGGCGGGCAGGACAACTCCTGCGACTGACGAAAGTGAAAGAAAAATTATTATGACAAAGGCATACCAACAGCACCCCTCCCCCGCCCCCACGACCCGCCACGGCAGCGCCGCACCACACGGACGGGTAGACGACGACGACGACGATGACACGGCCCGGGACACAGAAGTACTTACTGTAGTGGAAGACGAGCTGGCTCTGATGTCGGTTGGCTTCCGCTAGAGCGTCTTAATTATTTTAGGGTAAATTAAATAATGATACTCTGTAAGGCGAGAAGGAAACGTGACTCAATTTGCACAATAGAACGTCGCGGCTCCTCCTTCCGTTGCCGCTCTGCTCATCTTGCTCTCTTGAATCGGGTGTGTTTTTTCATTTTTTTTTTTATTCACTCAATACAGAGACAAGTTGTTAGTGGGGAGAGTGCTTAACTAAGGGCGAAATGTGTTTTTCAGTGTTTGCGTTTAATGGATTCTAGCGTCGCCACATTTCTCCGTGTCCCCGCTGCTACTACCGTTCCCATTCCATTTAACCGCGCCATAAAAGCAGCCCCAATCCAGCTCCAACAGGAAATGTGGAATATGGAAGAAAAATCTGTGTCAAAATTATATTCATAATGTCCTTGCAGTCGGTGATGAAGCGAGACGGGCAACGAGCAGCAGACGCTTGTCCTGCGACAGTGGGCCGGGGTCCGTTCCCGGATGTCACTCATTTAAAGGTCATTCTCCGGGGTATATTGATTGTAGAAATTAATTTACCGTAAATATGGGTGAAGCGTGCATCTCCTTTTAGTATCTGTTAATGAGAGAGATCGTCGCGGTGGGAGGGTGTGCGCCCTTGTCCCTTGTCTAGCCCTCGATAAATTCATTGAACAATATTTAATGATGTAATAAATGTTCGCGTTTGATTGACTTTTTTTACGACACCGAATCGGTATTTCCACACGCGTCCTTTTCGGTGTCGGAAAGACTCCCTCGGTGCGCGCGTGTGTATGTGTGTTGATGGCATTTGGGGGCGGTATCTCGAAGCGTGTTATACTAACTTATAACCATAGAAATGTGATGGAAATTTTTAGCACGTGGAACAGTGCTTTGGCAGGTAGAATTGTGAGGGTCACAATTTTGAGAAGTCACAAAAAAACGTTAACATGCCGCACAACTCTCGTTTATTTAGACTAGGGTATCAATTAGTTGACAGAACTTGTGTTTTTGAAGTACTGCCCTTTTGATGATTGTTTGGGGGAGTTGGGAGTTCATGAGAGGAGGAGGGGGAGTCTCAGTTGATGGTCGATGTTTGCTTTCTACGAAAACTGACTATTTCGAAGAAATCGGCGAATTGATGGTTACTCGGAAGAGGTATTCTATAAAAGTTGAAAAATTGACTTTTGGTACGTTTGCTCTTTACGAAATGAAATGCAGAAATGCCAAGGACTTTGTTTCTGATTCGTGGTGGACTTGAGCCTGAACAAATATGTCTCCCTAGTTGGGACGTTCCTTCGCCCGATGCCTTCAATTTCGAACAAAATTTCGATAAGAGCCCATCAGCACTTGTGTGTGCTATTTTAGACAAGGATGTCCTCTGTTGCAAGTGTCAATTTTTCTTCTGCTGTATATCCTTAAGAAAATATACCATTTTGGGCATGTATTGACATTACTGCAGTTTAAAAACGTTACCCTGTGCTGTGTGCTGCGTTTAACACACGTCTAGACTGAAGCAGCATTAGGTTCTTAGATTCTGCTGTTTTTCTTCTTCTGAAAGTGTTCCAGGTCTGACACTGAATGTGAATGAGGCACAATTTTCAATAATATTTGCTTCGATAATACTCGTTTTTTCTATTCCAATTCAGTCCGGGATGGACATGGGCTTCTGTCTACAAGTCTTATCGCCAACTGCCTCCAAGTTGGTTGGACATTCACTTTGACGCTGTCCCATTGAGTCGAAACTGAAGACTCTTCGAGCTGAAGCAGAGTTGTGCATGCGCTCTACGTGGCCTTGCCATCTTAAGCTTTAAATCCGTAGACGCCGGTCTAGGTTTATGTCGCTGTACAGGGCATACCATTTAAAGTTGAAACTTTTCTAAAAATCTCAAATAAAACAGATTTTTTTGTCAAAAAGACAGAATGTAAAAGATTGTTCAGCTGTTTTTAAGATTGTCGAGGCTTCTGTGCCATAGAGCAGAGCTTGGTCCCTTGAGAAAAGGCAGATCTACTCAATTGCCTCTTGAGCCTAAGGAGACAGCTATTGGCAAGAGTTTTTCCACGTTGCACCTCGGTATTGATGTTGTTCCAACCTTTTACTTAGGAGCCGAGGTAGACGAGGTCATTCACTCTTTTTAAGGTACAGCTACCTAATGTGACGTTTTGGGCAAGTATTCCTAGTTTTGTCCTCTTTCACAGTCTGACCCATTTTTGCCACCTCCACCTCCACGCTTCATTGACAGCTTACTGTGTTCAACTCATCACGTCAATGTCGTGAGCGTAGGCTGGCAATTTCACGTGGAAAATAATGCCTCTTGTTGTCGGAGAGGGAGGTCTGTCCTACAATCTCAAGGGTGATGTGAAAAAAGTCACACACTCACATGACAGTGAAGGTCTCGGTGAGTTCAGAACCGATTTTCACGAAACAGCAAAAATTCTCCATCGTTAGTCTGCGTAACCGTAAATTACAACTTTGGCGCCTACGATAAAATTCTTGTCCACTCAAAGTGCAATGAGAACAGAAAATGAAAAGTGCAAGCCAGAAAAAGAAAATCTTGGAAAAGAAGAAAATCCGCTTACATCCGATTTCGAAAATCGCTTCACTGTATGCAGCCATGCTCTTGGAAAATTTCAACCTTATAAGACTTACGCTTAGAGAAACGGAATTTCTTGTTTGCTTGCGTTGGAAAGAAGTGAGACGGATATCATTTTGAGAGAGAAAATGTCTATAGAGAAATATGTATATAAGCAAGACTGGTCGCATAATGTACAATGACTCTCTGAAAAGGTCTATGATCCCATCAAGCAACGCTTTTCAAATTTCTTCCAATATACGAGTATGCATGCTAACATGAATGCAGGCATCGGAGCGTACCTAACCTTGCACAAAGTTCAGTAAATCTCATTTCATAGCCTTCTCTACATGCCAACCGTAGTAGAAATTTACCTTAATCTTCTCGATCGGCCGTCGTGCTGTCTCATCGTTCTTATTAGACTCTTCAAACCAGCATTTTCAGATCTTTAAAAATCAGTTCACTTCGATAACTTTTGGACAATTGCGGCCACTGCAAGAGTCAAGAAGGCTCGAAACAGTTTTCAAGTTCCTAAATTTTGCGGATCCGACAAAAACATAAACGTAGAATCTTGATGCCGTGGGGGGTTTCACTCTGAGACAGCACTCAAAAACTT
>OX122882.1:20459738-20523691 GCA_944738645.1 Eristalinus sepulchralis
AACATAATCGATGGACGAGGAATTCAGAGAATTGTAAATGTAAATACCTTCATCGTTCATTAATGGCTATCCCCGAGCAATATGCCCTCGAAATATCTTATAAAACGTTCTAGAGGGAGATTGCCTCCTCGGAGAAATAGCAATGATCTTATTGAAAGTTCGAGATGAAAAGTTCGGGAATGTTGAAGTCTCTTGAGAGGAGCAAAGAAACTGGTGTGGTGACGTGCGAACTCATCAGTAGCATTTCTTTTTGTGCAAAGTTGAGCTTCATTGTAAAGGAGACTTTAATCTTTTGCACTTTACCGTGGCGTGTAACTTTAAGAATATTCAGAGTATCTGATAGTCTCTTCGCCGTGAAGGTAGCAATGCTGTTATTTTTAGTTGAATTCATTTTTTTAAAAACTTGAATTTCTAAGTATTGTTCTATCTTGTGGTCGTCGTGGCATTGTAAGTAAGTGCGTCCATTCACACGCAGAAGGTCTAGGTTCAATTCCCGGACAGAGCACCTCGAATTTTTCTACGGCATCACCTTTTTCGCGTTGCTGACAACACTCAAAGTGTATCAATTGTCTATGATAAGCTTCTTAAATTTCGGAGTTGGTCAAAAACTAAGAGAAGTTGTTGTAGAAGCTGGTCCTGGTCCCTTGTGGGCTGCAGTGCCACTCATTTATTAATTATATACGAGTACGTAGCCCACGAAATTTGAAAATGTACCTAATTCCTAATTCGAATATGCGCCATATTCTTCGATACCATTTAAAGGTACTTTCATTTTAACCTACTCTTTGAAATCTTGGTCCTTATGATCAAACCTCCACGGAAATTTCTTGCAGAGTAATCAACATTGCTAACAGCAATAAAAACTTGATGCAATGACCGGACTATGTATGAGGCGGATGCACAAGAAACTCCCAACAAAACACCAGGAGATTATAACGATTATCTATTTTCGTGGCTTGATGTAATCCTTGTGAAAGACAAATCCTCTTCTGCTAATCACCGCTTCTTCCTTCAGACGGTCAAAGTGTTAACAGTTCACGTTCGAATTAAAAGTTTGGCCGTGAAGAAGTAGCTAAAAGGAGACGATTCCACGCCAATTTCGCCAAACATAGTGTAGAATCATACTGGCATTCAATCCTCTCCACAGCGATCGTTTGTCGCTAGATGTTGAATTCAACGATTTTCATAATCCTAACATCTATTTTTACAATTGGCTATCCGAATCCATGACCACAGATTTGCGCATGGTTACTCGTAGCAGTGTCATAACGTACGGTTACTATAAACTGGTTAAACAACAACAAGATCATAGATGGCGAAAAAACAAGAAGGACGACCTACACGGCACAGATTCCTTGCATATATGGACTGCCAAAGATCCATAAATCCATCACATAACGGCCCATAACGTCGTCTATGAAACTACCTTGCTACGAACTTCCGAATATCACGAATGATTCGCAATAAAAAAATAAAAATTTCTCTGAATTCGTAGAGAAAGCAAAACATAAAAAATTGTACAATGAAGACGAACATGACCCAACAAATCTCGCTATCATCATGGTAAAAAAGCTTTGGTCAGCCAAACCTCAGCACACCAGGATCAGCCAGAAGAAATTTATCGACGTTTTGGAATTCTGTCTGAAAGAAAACAACTTTCTGCAGTCTAAAGATAGGATATACAAACAAGTGCATGACTGCCAATGAGTAAGATAATATCGCCCACCATTGCAGATGTGGTGTAAGATGGACTTCTTGATGACTGTTTTGTCAAGTTGGAAAGACCGGGGGCAATTTTCAAGTATGTCTATGATATATGTGCGCTAATCAACCACAACAAAGTGGATAGTTTGCTCTCGGCTCTGAAGGAACCACACAAGAAGATACAGTTTTCTATGGAGTAAGAAAGGCGTAAAAATCCACAGAGACATGAACTATCTTTGCTTCGAATGTCACCAAAAGGATACAGCATCAGGAAGGCTTACTACAGACCTAACCAGACCAAACGCATTTTGATCAACACAGCGGCGAATTTGGTAACTTAAGTGTTCAGAATAAGTGACAAAAAGTTTCATCCGAAAAACGAGAGTATTGTGAAAGATATTCTGAAAAGAAATGGCTACCCTGACGAACTTACCAGGTGGCTTATACGCCACCACAAGAGGAGTTACAATCGGTCTGCTTCACGGAGAAACAACATAGAGAGATCCTTTGTACACAAGCATGGTTTACATACCAACTTTGTCGGCCAATTTCAAGAAAATCATCAATCCGAGCATTGTGACACACCAGACTCTTACATCCCTCTTCACCAAGCTCAAACCAAAAATTGACAAAGAAAATAAATCTGATGTCATATACAAAATTGATTGTAAATCTATGCTACGTAGGTACAAGAAAACAATTTTTAGGACAGGGATTGGCTGGTCATATGTCCGACATAAGCAATAAGAACGCGCCAAAAAACAGCGCTGACCAACCATTGCCTACTGACTAACCACCATCCGGACTTCAATAATTTTAAAATTTTGCAGACTGAAAAACACACCAGCAAGAGGTATACATTAGAAACACTTCACATTATCAACAACAGCAATAAGCGGGCCCTTTATATTGACGTGCTGTATTGTTTCTATCGTCTCAATAAACAAAGATCTCCTAAAGATGACAGCATCCCCTGTCGAAACGTCGGGACTACAGGAATGACAAAAACTTATTTCCTTAATGACCAAAACCGCCGACGAGGAACTAGATTCTTTAAGTAAGTACTATTCGCATTTTTGAGTTAAGTAAACCTTGAACCTATACGCTTAATCCGATTAGGCAATTCCGTGATTAGAACACCAACTAGTGTTATCACTGAACACCGTACTTTTGGCATAAACAAGGTCTTTTCACAACACCTTTTTCTGCTGTAGTGAAGAGATTAGAAGGAGCAAGAAAATATCTACCATTTCCTGTGCCTCTGTGAAACCCGCTCAGGACGAATACTAAAGACCTTTTGGTAGGTAGATCATTAACGCCCTGTGTACTTACTTACTTATCAGGCCGGCGACCCATGAAGGGTCAGAGCCTGAGCAGTTGCTGCCTTCCATCGTTGACGGTCCTGGGCACGCTGCTTCCAGTCATCAAGGCCAAGCTCAAGATCATCCAGTCATCAAGGCCAAGCATATATCCGTCGTAGAATTTTTCTTTCGTAGGCACCAAGAATCTGCTCTGCAGACTTGCTTATCGTTCAGCTTTCAGCTCCATAAAGCTGTAGAGTTGTAGAGCAAGACTTTGGTCCTTCGAGTCAGGAGTTTTGACCCCAGTTCTTTCGACAAACCGAAGTAGCATCGGTTGCCAAGGGTGGTTCTACGTCGGATCTCCACTTTGGTGTCATTTGTGGGGTTAACGTTCGCCCCGAGGAAGACAAACTCCTTTACTACCTCAAAACTATAATTATCGATGCATACATTTTGTCCTAGGTGTTGTGTGACGGAACATTTTTTAGTCGACAGCATATATTTTGTTTTCCCCTCGTTGATCTTAAGGCCAGCTCGTTTCGCCTCTTCTTCAATTGTCGCAAAAGCCACGTTGGGAGCGCCCGACGATATCGATGTCGTCCGCATATCCCAACAACTGGACTGTTTTGTAGAAGATAGTGCCTTCCGTGTTTACCTTGGCCCGCCGCACTATTTTCTCCAGTACCAAATTGAAGAAATCACACGACAGCGCATCTCCTTGCCGAAATCCGGTGCAGGTTTCAAACGGCTCAGATGTCCTCGAGCCGAACTGCACGGTGCATTTTTTAGCGTGATTAACGCCCTGTGTGCACTGAGATAAACAAGAACTCAAGAATTTTGCAAGGGTTCTAGCATCTTTTTGGGTTAAAGGTGCAGGAGTCACCCATCTACGTCGCATCACATTGACCCTACCTCCATCTTAATGGGGTTGCACCTTTCACATCCCCACTCTCCTGCCCATTAACCCACTTAAGTGTAAAATATGCAATAATTAGCTTATTTTAAAGACTCCTTCCGAAGCGAAAGGAAACGAAATCAACCCCAGTGAATGATCTACGGAACGCCCTATCGTTGCCATAATGGATTTCGAATGGAAATCCCCCTTAGACGAAACCATTAACAAAAACATTTTAATTGAAACTAATTTGAATAATAGCCCCCCCCCACCACCCGCAGACGAAGACTACGAGCCCAAAGTTCGCACCGCTCGTCTGCACACTCGCACACCCGTCAACAGTTCACCATTAATTTTTACTATTCAAATATCTCTTTCATTCAATTGCATTATCATTCCGTTGCTCGTTTCGTAACAGAAAGGCAACACAAGCAGCACACAGAAAAAAATTGAACAGCTAAACGGGCAAAACGACAAAACAAGAAAACATCATCCTCGTAGAGCATCTTTTGCCTCCCTTCACGTCACGTTCACCCGTTCGGGGGCAAATTCAGAGCGCGCGAAAATTATCTACGAATTAAAATTGTTTTAATTTTAATTTGAAAATTCCATTAGAGCAAGCGGGCGCTGCTGTAATGTGCACAAGCCCATATTTCTCAACAACAGGAATTATTATGATTATTACTTTTCATCTGGGCACTCATCCCGGCCCCTGGTCGTTTTTTGTTGGATGTAGGCTATATCCTTCGCTGTGGTCGTATGAGGTTGGATGTGTAAGGTACAGCCTCAGAAGGGGATAAATAATAGTAGAGATCGAGCCGCTCCCGTCCCGTCCCCGTCCCCGTCCGGCACTCCCGAGCCGTCGGAAGCCCAAGTGAAAGTAATGATAAAATTCAGTCATGAATAGTGGAAGGACCCACTACCGTGCCGTGCGAAGCAACCAACCATAATCACCAAGCATCTCATGGAGTGGGGGAGGGGAGGGGGGATATGGCTCAAATGCATTGCACTTCATCGCCGTTGCCGAATACCACCAAACACAAATTGTAATTACGGCACACGAGCGGGACGCAGATTGTGCGGACGGCACACTCAAAGGTCGGTTAGAGGGTAGCGCGCACGACAGAGAGACAATCCCGCACGCCGGCGACGACGTGAAAATGTTGAATTTCATTTCAGTTAAACATTCTTATATTTCAGGCATAATAGAATCATATATCTTGATTTCAAGCTTAATTGTGGCTTAAAGCTGTTGAAGAATATTAATTATTCAGGCAACTTTTGCCTTGGCCGTCCTCCGCCTGGCGGCATGGTCTTCTGCCTTCTGTGTGCTCTTCTCGTTCGCGTTGATGGCGCTAGCACACTTTTCTGCTGGCTGATGCAATGATGCTGGTAGCTGGTAGCTGGTGCTGTTTCAAGAGCTCTGGAGCGGTGCATCATATACCCTTAATTGTTCACGCTTTGCCTTCCAACAATGAACGTTCATAGAGCGGGGCAACTCGATGTGAACTCCCCTTCTGGTCAGTTCAGTGGGGTCGTGCGGAGATAAGAGGGAACAGTGGTCAAGTTTTTTATGCGTTTCGTTGAGTGTTTTATGCGTTCATGGCTATTTGGCAGAGTGACGTGCAATTTACTCTTTCGATTGTTTGTTTATTGCGTGTGGGGTTGATTAACTGCTAATAAGTCGCCACTTTCTTTTCTCAAACAGCCACATAGTCTTGGACAATGGCTCAAAGCTCATACATCACCGCCATCGTTACAGTGCTTACTCAGCTTATGCCCTGAAACAACGAGAACTCCTGCAAATTTAGTGATGAATGACCTTCAACGCCATATGCTGGCGCTCGACAACAAATCACTTTCAGTCTTCCGATATTGTCAGTACACCAGTGGACGGTCAGGACACCTGTCTTCACCAGCGAAACAAGCACAACCAATTCCTTGTCTTAAATGCAACACTCGTCATTTCTCCGCTTCCGCTCTGACGTTCGTTGCATCGTTACTAATTTGACACTCAACTTGATGTATCCCCCAGCATGCAACGCGAAGGAATATCCCACAAATTCCATGACAACCATCCCCGTCACCTTCACCGGCAAAGCGCACACCATCCACCGTACGGGGTGACTGCAAATAAAGCACTAAATTCCTTCCCAATTGTTGAGTCTCCAATGAATAAATAACAGCGATCGTGATGGCATCATAGAGAACACCAATCCATTCGTTCCTTATGCAGATGACCTCCTCGGTTATCCTTCCATTGTCATTCCAGTGCACCGGCATCCTGTGATATTAGCTTTAAACCTTTTGCCAGGACAAATACCCGGAGATGGCCAAGCAAGCCCAGGATGAGCATGAAATAGAACGACAAGGAAAATACGAAGAACGGATGAAGAACAGCGATATCCCCACCCCCATCATCCACGACCCCGGTCGTCGCAAATCTTCTGAACACCGTGGTCTCGCGTTGGTGACGGAAAAATAGAAAAACAATAATCATGCCGGCGCGCCGGACTGCAGATAAAACAAGGGACGGAATTTCTGACGGCCTGCACCGGTGATGTGAGGGATGTTCCATCATGGATTTCAGGTGGATGCCGCATCTTTGAAATTCCACACACCTTGCATCCTTCCAGAGCGTCTTTTCTCGTCCACTTCTCGGCCACGGTCTGCGTGCGGTTGTGTCAACGACGAAGCGGTCGTTGTTTGTTGGCTTAAAATTCGAAATTCGGCGAGCACCATGAGACGAAGACACCGTCGACGATGACAGCGAAATTCATGGAAGATCGAACAATGTCAGACAGCGGTTTCGGTTCTCATTTGTTGTTATTCTTTCGCTTCCTTTGTTCGTGTAAAACTCGCAGACAATCACCATTTGCCAGACTCCTGCGCCAGGACGAACATTGCGGATCATAGGGCAGACAAACAAAGCGCCAACGAAAACACAAGGTGAAACTTAATTCACGGGGTTCCCTCTTTAAATCTGTTGCTCTTCGCTATCAAGTTTGTGTGAGTGTGAGTGTGGGATTGTATGAATTTAAGTATATGCAGGGTGCCGCACCAGTTGCACTGAAACAAATAACTTTTTTTTAATCAATTTATTCCATTTGTGTTTTGTATTGTGAAGAAAATTTAATTCTATGCAGTAGTAAGCATTTACGAAGTTGGTACTCGAAGAGGTTAATGACCTGTATTGCGAAGATTAGTGTGTCGTAGAATGCATTCTTGGCTAGCAAGCAAAAATTTTAAAGAAAAGAAAAAATTGTAAATTTACTACTTATCTACTTACTGATTTTCTAGAAGCACCAAAGTGCATTAACCTGCTTGTCTTACCAGCGTGGATCTAATTTTCCCCTACATTCTGGATTTACTCAGATCCGGTAGGCATTATTTAACAAACAAATGAAGAACACTTTTAGAGCCTCAAACGTGCGTAAAGGAATGATGTAAAAGGTAGAAGTAAGAGAAAGTCTTTTAGAAAAGTAAAGAAGAATTTCATGTTTTAAGACCAAACCGAAATCTGACGCAATTTGTTGCGTTTGGGAACTCTTCTTCTTTTTTCAACGACGCTACAGTCCGGGGGAATCTGGGCGTCAATTAACATGCCTCTCCAGATAGCACGATCTTTCGCCACCTGCGTTGAATCTTTTCCTTCAGAAGCCATCAACACAAACAGGACAAAAAGCAAGCAGAAGATTAAAGGCTTCCTCATCCGCTTTTGACATCCAGGTTTCTGCGCCGTAAAGGAGGTGGCTCTATTACTGGTCCCTTCAGCCCACAGTAGAAGGGGTTGGCTAGAGTGACTATGCGTTTGATTTCGGTACTGGTCTTGCAGTCTCTATTTACCACGGAGCCGAGGTGAAGTCCTTGACTACCTCAAAGTCTCTTCTGCCCAGTGGTACGGGGTTTGGAATCTGTGTATTCTGCTTTATTCGTCTTTAAAAATTGTTGCGATAGGAGCATCTTTATCGTAAGATCGATTTCATTCTGATTCTGTGAAAGTTTTGAGAGACCTTGTTCAGTTTTCCTAGTCAAAAAGCAAATTCAAAGCAATGCTAAGGGAATAGAGGTTGTGAGTAGTCAAAGAATCGATCGTAAAACTGAAAAGAAAGCCGACGCAAACAACCAAAATTATAACTTAGGCTGCAATCCTCTCTGTTTCAGGAAAAGAAGTTTAAAATATGAAAAAATTAAATGGGCGCAACTGTGCATACTCAGAAAAGGAAACTTTAAGAGCCTTGCCTATTCGCAGAGACATCTACTTGAGAAGAAACAGACAAACCGCTGTCCTACTTTTAAAGAGACCTATGAGTTTCCGGAAGTCCTGCATCAAGTCGCGAACTAAGACTTTGCGGAATTGCTTTCGCTACGAAGAAAGCAATCTGCACCTTTCAACAGCAAGCAATTCGAGGCCGATTTTTAGTATAGAATAAATTAATCCCTCTTACTGAGCAATCTTTATTCAGTTTACAAGTTGGAAGCCCTGTGAAAAAAACGGGGTATTTTTAAGTCCCTATATACCTTTTATCTTGTATTCTTATTAATAAGATTTTACAGGACTGAATGGCTCCTTATTAATTTATTTTAGGTTACAAAACTTGCTCCGACTTTGGACACTTGTTATTCGTTACAAGTCATCTCTGGGCATTAGAAAACATTTCCTTTGGGATCTTTCACAAATCCCAGAGATGCAGTACTACTTTGGGGCTTATCCTACATTATCTTGAATCAGTGACAGTATTTTGACCGCCCACCACCCATTCTCTCTGCTTGCACAGAAAGTAGGTAAAATAGGCCATCAAACGAGCTAAGTATAAGTCCCTACTAAAGAATCGATTCAAAGTAAGAAAAGCCAAATCGAGTGTGAAACTAAAGTCAAATGCCGGCCTAAAGCCCAGGCGAAAACCGTAATTATAACCGAAACCGAAATCAAAGAAAATTTGAGACCAAACTGAAACAAACACTGGGATAATTGAACCCTATGTCAAAAAAGGAAGAACTTAAAATCCAGTTTGAAACCACCTCACGTATCAATTTCTGATACTTGCTTGTGGCTATACTTCAAAAGTTTCGGATTCACCACTCCCAGAGTGTAATTGAATAAATAAACAAAAACTGTGGAACCTATGGAAGTCTCGAAAGAGTTACTAAATAAATTGACTGTTCTCCAAAGAAAACGCGGAAAGGGTTTCGGACCTCTGTACAAAAGACACTCTAAAAAGCGTTCAATACCGCTTTTCAAATGACTCTAAATACATGACTCCGAATCAATGGTTCTAATAGCTCCAAAAAGGAATTAATGTTCATGCCCAAAAAGCAACAAGAGTCTGACTTTCTTTTTGATATCCCTGTTCTTTACCCAGCTTTCAAAGTCCCAATAGCAATAGACCCAAAAAATTGTTACATTAAAATAGGTATACTGTTCGTTAAAGGTTCAACGCGTCTTGAACAATTTACGTTGGTCATAAGCCCCCTGTCTATGTTTCATATTCTCTGTTACGCTACGTAACAGTATAGTGAGAAAATTATAGTCATCTGATTTACGACAAGTATCTTGAGTTAAATACAAGACATGATGGAAGAAGATCCAGCATGAAAAACAATTCAATTTTGTGGTTTCGCTACATAAAACCAAGAAATCATAATTTCTATGTATCCGCCGGGTATCGGGTCGAAAAAAGAATGCTAAAGCATGCATACTGTACAGCACAGCATGCATGGTAGCTTAACACCGTTTTTATTCCCTGCAATTTTGTATGATTAAAACACCACCAAACTTCTAGACCAAGGTCCTTAAAAACCTTAAGAAAAATATCCCTTTCGATTGAAACTATTGCTTTCTGCCACGTTGCACAGCAGTTTTAGAGAAATTGGCAAGGATTAGCATGTGGATGTTCAACTTTAAGAACGGAATTTCAAAAAGTCCGCAATTACTTTAAGAAAAATACAAGAAAGCAATATGCACTTGTCGGAGATTTCGGGTATACAGCAAATTTTAAATTATTCCATCTAGCACGTAGTAATGGTTGACAATAAGTCGTAAGTGATATGTATGACGTGGTCATGTATAAATCATCATATTTGTTGAAAAGAAAAAAAAACGAAACCATACGCGCGTGACTGCAAATCGACCCTGCTCAATTTCCTTCCATTTTTTTTTGATGAAATTGAAAACATTATTCTCGCCTATTACATTTATGGACTTTAATGCTATCTGTGGTTAGTGTTATTTGATTTGCAATAAATAAATTTTTTTTATAAAATTTATTCATCTGAAGAAAATTTCGACAGAATTTTTCACCTAAACTTCAAGACAACTTCAATCATTTCACGCAGAATTGAATTCTTTTTCCTGTACTGGCTATCAGCATTCCCCAAAAAACCGTTAGTAAGGTACTTCTAATTTAGGTCAAGCCCATTTGCACGCTCTCAAGAGTTCCATTCAGACAACCGCTTAGATTGTTTCCTATCCGATCTCCTGCACACACAACACACCCTATTTCGGTGGTCCTTTCAAAAGGAAAAAATAAATCATCACATTCCCCACACTAACAATCAGTGGGTGGCGAAGGAAAAAGAACGGTGACAACAACAACAAGAAAATCCCTTTCATCCGACAATGACTATGACAGGTAGATTGTTTCACTCTTCAGCACCATCACAAACACCCGCACGCGAAATTTCATTTTACATTCGCCGTGTGCTCTCCCCAATGGGTGACAGGCAGGATGAAAATGAAAATCCTGACAACGCTTTTGTGCGGCACCAGTCTTCTTCAAAATCTCACCATCAAAACTGCATTCCGGCGCGTCAGTGTGCTCTCGCATAAAGGCGACATCCCCATGCACACGTGTTGTTCAACGCAAAGATACATATCTATCGCCGTTCCTCTAGGTAGGTTAGTTAGCTTCAAATGGGAGCATCAGCGCACCAGACTTGTTTCGTCGTTGTCCTTTCAGCCACGTTTAATATTTCGGTTCTAATTTTATCGCCGTTATGGAAGGGATCCCAAATTGATTTCCGGATGTGTGCATATCTCTCTTCGGTATCTGGCTGGTGTGCGTCTGTTCATTTTATGTAAATCGCTTTTATCTGTTGTGAGATAAACACGCCCGTTGTCAAAGGGTGCAACACCCTTCGTGGGAGTCGTCGTTCCATTTCATTGCCATGACGATGGCGATGACTGCTGGTACTGCTGCTGCCGCTGCCGCTGCCGCTTCCATCGCTATTGTAAAGTGCTGTGGATGCCGACGGAACATGGGATGGAATCACCGAAAAGAGCGGGTGAACAGATGCGGCCGGCTCGGTTCCGGAGGAGTTACATGGAATCGTTCCGCGCGATATCATCGACGCAGTCAGCGCTCGACTCCTGTGTGCATCGCCTAGAGGCTGACAGCCTTCACACAGCCAAATGCCAGCGAATGCCTTTCTTCCAGGCTTTGAAATTAATATCAGCCCCGTTCTGTAATACACATCTGTGTGGTAGTGTGTGCGGCAAAAGGGTGGCAGGGGAGAACAGAGTTATTAGCAGCAATTCCCATAACGGTATGAAAACATGCAATCGCAAGCCCCGATTGAAACCACAGCGGATTGCGTTGCTGCAATTATCTTTAGTGGTGGATCAATGTGCTGATGTCTGTCTGTCTAACTGGTTGTCGGAAGGCATTCCTTTCCCCCCACTCCAGTCTTGTCATGTGCGTGCCATGTGCACGGTATGACGTCCACGGGAGCAAGGGATTTCACGTTAAACGCTGCTTTCTGCGTTATCGATCGAATCAATTAGCAGCAGATATTCAAGCGATGGATGTTGGTCTTGAATGCGAACGAATGCGTTAGACGTTGCCAATAATGCAGCCGTTGCCGGTGCGTCTGCTGCCGGTGAAGTGCAAAGGACCTATCGAAATGACGGGGCCAGTACAATTCAATTTCAGTTTCGGATCAATGCCTTGGGCACTCGTCGTCATCAGCAATGCTGCCTGTTATAGGAACGGCGGGGCGGAATGGCTGTGAAGAGGATAAAGAAAAATTACTTCAACTGTACGTCGTCGTCGGGGCATATTTCATTTTCTGGCAAATGCATCCATTAGTGGAATTGCTCCTATTGTTATGGTAACATTAAAATGAAAACGCATTGTTGTGCGAATGGCAGCGGCGGGAGGATGTTCGTCCATAAACAGAGCGGAATAATCCATTAACCTCTCAGACATAGTCCTGAACAGAACGTACGATATCTGTGCCCCTGTATCTGTGCCCAGTGCTGGAACTCCGAGCAGTCGGAGTGGAACTGAAAGAAATAGGCACATTTTGTGTGCATTTACTGACAATGCACATTAAATGCTTTACGGTGACCTTGAACGACTTGAAGTTGAAGTGCTTGATTCTAGGAAAATGTGAATGATGAAGCGGCTTGCCCAGTAACTTATGCAACCAGTTGACAAAGGGGTTTTTTGTTTAATTGGTGGTCGATGTTGGTTAGGTTGCGCATTTGACAGATGGGATCGAGACGTTTTCGATTTGTTGACAGGTGCACAGCTTCTCCAATTGTGAACCTTCATTAGAGCGCCGAGAAAATTGTCTCTATGTCATAACTTTTAGCAGGCACACAAGAAACACTTTAGCCCTGTCTACGAATTGCACACCCTTTTCAAAATCGTGTCGTTGCAACAATCCATTCGCAGGAATAAATAAGTTCTCGATCTTCTCCACTATGTCTTCAGATTGATAGTTGATCGGTATGAAGCATCATCGACTCCCGGGAATCAAATTTCCCGGAAGGAGGTGCCATTTGTGGTAAGAGTGGCGGTTGCCTCCAGCCTTAGCCTCTATATCATACTTGGGTATTTCTGTGGAAGGTGAGAAATAAATTTCCAATCAAAGCACAAATGGAACCACAGCAAAAACCTATGATGGCTATTCTTGGTCGGATTGACGGCCACTGTTTGCAAATTTTATAATTTATTGTTAAATTTATGAGCTGTGTTAGAAACGTGTAAACGTTGAAAATCAAACCAATGACAACATTTAAGCTTAAGGAGTACCACTAGGCTGCAGAAACTTCGACGCAGTCCAAGAGTTCGGTAGGGACAACAGCATCAATACCGAAATCAAATACAACATCATTCTAATAAAGCCCTCTTTAAAAGGACTAAGCTGACTTTGCATAAAAGCTTGATGATCCCAGCGCTCCTTTACAGCGCGGAAACTTGGACGTTACGAAAAGCAGATGATGATGATCCATTAGTCTTTTCTAGAGGAAAGTTCTTCGTGCGATTTTGGTCCTGTTTGGTTTGATTGCGTTTGGAGGAGTAGATTGAACGATTAACGTTATGGGCAACACGGCGGCATGCAATTAGACAAGCGTCTTCGGATACAACGCCTTAGGTGGCTAGTCCATATAGAGCCTAGCCTGCTATAGCCGAAAAGTCTTCGAATCCGAGCCACTGGGACAATGCAACAAGGACTGCTTAGGGTGAGATGGCGCACTCAAGTGGAAAGAAATCTCAACCAACTTGGAGTGTTGAATTGCGGCAACTGGAGAGAGATCATGCTAGCTGGAGAAGCATGTTGGTTGTGGCCCAGGTCCGACCTGGACTGCGGTACCAGTAAAAGAAAATAAGACAACATTTTATTAGATTTGTGGTATAGGCAATGGAAGAAAAGTAGTCATAAGTAAACAATGTCAAAGAGACCTTTTAGTTTGACTTTCAGTGAGTTTCATCCAAAAGGCACCAACGCAAACAGGACCAAAGTTTGGGACCCTTTCTCTCGAAAAGCCTTCTTGTTCTCTTCTTAAGATTCCTGTCCTGCTAAATAGTGCCACACTTCGGCACCATACAGCATGGCAGGGATGATTAAGGTCCTCTGTAGTATTTATTTGGTCCCTGGAAAGTGGACCAACTCAATCGACAGTTGAGTCCAAAAAAACATCTGTGCCTACGTAAATATCTCTGCGATATTTTGACACATTCCCGGCGAAGTGCTTGTTTGAGGTGGCCTAAACCTTAGTACTTTTGTAACCGTCCTTCTATTAAATGGATTTCCATTCGGAGAATTTGAAATCCATCACCATTAGTACTTCCTGCTTTTTAGTAGCTATTAAAAGGTGTACATTTTCGAAGGACCTCTATGGCAAGTAGTGGTAAGTGCATCGACCGCAGCGCAGAAGTCTGGGTTCGATTCCCGGACGGGACACTTAGAATTTTTTTCACGGCACCACCTCTTTCGAGTTGCTGACAACACTCAAGGAGTATAAATTGTCTATGGAAAGCTTCTCAAATCTGGCCGTTCGGAGTCTGTAAAAAAACTGTAGGTCCCTTCTACTCGTGAAGAACAGTAGCATGCACAACACGAGTAGTTGTTGTAGAAGGTAGGCCATGGTCCGTTGTGGGCTGTAGTGCCACTCAATTATTATTATTATTATTATTGTGGCAAGTAAACTCCGTCGGTAACATAAGGCTACTTTTCGGTAAAAAACAAATTCTGCAATTTCCTCCTCTCTTTTAACTGAAACTTTTTTCTGTTGCGGTGTAAGATCGTGTCCTTTTTGGAACTTCAGTGCATCCGTTCCAATGATATGTGGACCTCATGAGCCATTTTTCATTCGCTTTGACGCGGATTTCACTCAGTTTGAGCCTTCACTTTCGAACCATTTCTGTCGATTTTGATTTTTTCTTCTGACTACCTCCATGATGTTTTCCAATGTTGCACGTATCACGGTAATGAGCTATTGCTCGAAATGCGAATGACTTATTCACGTTTAGGTGCTGAAAGGCTTCAAATATGGTTACTTGTGCTTTTCCAGTCAAGTATCATACTACTACGTTTGAATTTCATCACGGATAAACCTTTTTTAACACACCTGAGACAAAAATCGTTTAAAAGTATAGACAATAGACAATAGATATATCTGTCATTTGGTAAAATTTTAGCTCACTGTCGTAAACTGTTTGGAAATTATAGCAGTCTGCAGAAGGGGTCAGTTTGGATTAGTCAGGGTTTGCAATCATTACAAAAATGAATTCTAACAAAACAGTGTATACTCCATGATTGTGTTGGGAGTTTTATGCTTTTGGCCTAACATACTCACGATATGTGTGACAAATCTTAAGAAGGAACGACTCTGTTCAAGCCAATTTCAAATAACATCGTCTCCAATATCTTCAAAAATCGCTCTCAAATATCTCGCCATTCGAAGTTGAAACAACTGCACATTCCCTCTACTCATAAGGGGATAATAGAACGTACAACACGAGTGCTCCTTGAGGAACAAGGCCCTTGTGGGCTGTAAAGCCACTCAGGCCATGTATTTATAACTTACACTAGTTCCATGATCTTCCAGAGCAATACTACGTATGCATCATCATCAACAGTCACCAGTGCCAAAGATCTGCTGCCTGATCCAGGCAAACGCGGGACAGTGGCAGAGAAAGTACTTTGGAGCGCCATCTTCATAGGCCTCGCAAAGACTTTCATAGCTTAGCCGTAGCATTCGGTACGAAAGTATAGGGGTCCTTTAGAAAGCCGATTAGGTCAGAAAAGCCACCGAATTCTAACAAGCGTGCGTTTGATATGCCTACATCCTCGAGAGTCACTTCACAGTCGGTTGTGTACTCGGAGGCCTTGCCAAGAACGCTGGTAGTCCCAAGAGTGCTGTGCTGCCTATGAGAATAGGATTTTATACATTTCAAGAGAAGTTTCTCAAAGTCTATCATTTGGAGGTCGCATCTAGCTGAAGCGTCTTCCACTTGTGCTTAAAGGTTACCTTCTTACTACAACTTCTTTTTCATGTATCCAGAAAGCAGGAAGTCATGGCTGATTAGTGTGAATTTTTATTTTATCTCTCATTTGGTTAGAAATTGTAGTCATCCTAATTAACCAAAATTCTGGCGATTTTTTTTGAGTATTTTGCGAACAATGTGAGGTCTTTCCACAAATTTCTTGTCTGGTTAAGGATGCATTTTTTCCCTTAATATCAGTACAAAAAAAATTAGATCAGTCTACAACCAACCCACTCCATCGTCAAGGTATACCAAACCACAAGAGGAAAGGCCACTTAAAATTCGAAAACGAAATTCATTCCAGCAAATCAATTCGCCCTGATCGATATGCGGATGACGCATTAAATGAATTTCCGAATGAAGGACAACCCCATTTAGCTGCCTATACGTTCACTTCAGAGGACGAAATGAGGCCACCATGATTATCCATTTCCAATCGGCTTCCAATCCGAGCCCGCACAGATACGGTGGGGCTAGAGGTTTTCACTGCCAAGATGTCGACGTCTCTTCCGTGAACGCTCGGCGGACACATTCGAAAACGGTTGAGCGCCGAGCGTGAGGCCCAATGCGATGGGTTTGCTTTCAACCCCCACCGACGCCGCCATCATCATGAAAAAGATTAATTATGGTACCATCCATTGTTAACCCAAATTGTTTGCACAACCATTACACATTGTCGGCGCAGCCATGAAGAGATGGTGCAGATTGGACCGCAACTGTTGGAGTCCTACGGGTGTCGGTCGGTGATAGCGACTCCCGTGACGGGTGGAGGGTGGGCCAGTGTTTGTTGTGGATGCCAACGATGGCAATGGCACTGGGTGACAATGCTTCAACCACCTTCGGTCTGGAGATCAGTTTTTTTTTTTTGCCTTATTTTCTTTTCCGCTTTTAATTTGCGCGGTATGAGGACGGGGAAAGAAAGAAAATAAACTGCCACAGCCACCGCCACCGCCGCCAGCTCTGCCGCTGCCTCGCCACGCGTCCCATCGATGCTTGGTTCGTGTTGTTGGCAAAATGAAAAATGTGAAATTATTTGAAGGGGCGCACCATCATTAATTGAATGAGTTGATTTTTCTTGTTCTGGTCGCCGAAGTTCGTCTCGTCATACGGTTGGTCCGTTGCAGATAGAGAACGGCTGGTGCAGCCCGCCGCCGCCACCATTCGTTACAAAACAAGGTCCTTGTAGCGACTGAAAATTTGCTGATTATCAGCGTATCTCCTCCTCCCCGGACGGCAGCAGGCTGAGTGGTCGTGGGTGAGTGAGATTGGTCGGTCAGTCGGTGTTTTATGCTGATAAAGTTCATTAATAATGTCTTTGTGGACACAAAGAAACGCAGGGGATACTTTCGAATTAATCTTTAAGTGAAACGTATGGCAGGGCTTTTTATGGGCGAGGTAGTTGTCCCATTGTGTCTCGTTCCGCGGGTCGCTGGTCGCTGGGGTTAATGCAATTGAACTTACAATGTCCGGCGCAAGGAAAATGAGTTGAAAGGAGATTGATTTTATAAATGGTCGAAAGTCCAATATGAATTATTTTTGGGGTTTTTTCTCGGTGTCCGTAATTGATGACTAATGGTTCTTTTGAGAGACGCGCTATGCAGATTTTTGTTGATGAATTGAACGATGTCGTTTTTTTTTGGTCTCAGATGTACACAGCAGATAGTGAATGTGAAAAATGAAGAAAAATTGATGAGGGATGTGCACAAGCTTGCTGCGGACTTACCTAATGAGATGCAAATTGTTTGACAGCTGGGTTCTTAATGACGGAAGTGATTTCTTGATGCGTTTGGAGATGTGACAGCAATGCAGCGAATCACCAATCTATTGTTTGTTTTTGCTGGAACTGAATGTAATCAGAAGAGAAGGGCCGGGCAACTCAATATCATGAAATTCGAAATCCTTAACCTCAAAATCTCAAAATGACACACAATCTCAAAAAAAAAGAGTGAGTCCTGTTCATTGGGTGGTCGCCGTGGCGTAGTCGCCGCCACGCAGAAGGTCCAAGTTCGATTCCTAGAAGGGAGGCGTCGAATTTTTCACGGCACCACCTCTTTCGAGTTGCTGACAACACTCAAAGAGTATCAATTGTCTATGAAAAGCTTCTCAAATCTCGCCGTTCGGAGTCGGCAAAAAACTATAGGCCCCTTCTTCTCGTGAAGAACAGTACCACGCACAACACGAGTTGTTGTTTTAGAAGCTAGGCCCTGGTCCCTTGTGGGCTGATGTGTAACTCAATTATTATTTATTCTGTTCATTGGAATTCCTCACTTGATCCGAATTCTACACAGTAGCGGGATCGCACTTGTGCCCATTTGGGACATTTGCTTTTTGGAGTTATTGGGATATTGAAGTTCCAAATTTTGTATGTAACCCCAAGAGAATATATAAGCTATGAGCTCCCAGTTTGTGGAATATCTGATGAAACATTTTAAAGGTGTAGTCCCGACTCAAGAATCGCTTTGGCCTAAATGAATCTAGACGCTCTTTTGCAAGACGCCGTTCGTGCCGCACACATTTTGGAAATCACACACGCTTAAGCTATAAATAGTCCAGAGTAAAAATGTTCCTTCATACCAGTCCAGCTATAAATGGTAGCCACCTTTCAATTTCGTTCATCAAGTTGGGTGAGGTCCCTCTCGCCGTGTGTGCGGCATCTTCCGTCCTCCATTGCCTCCAATTCTGGAATTCTGGAGTTGTGTTGTTCATACGCTCTACGAAGACCTCCTAAGCATTTTATCCATAGACGCTTCGCTAGGCGGATGCTCTAGTTGAATTTTCCCTCCAGATGCGATTAGCTCAAAAAGAGCAGACAGCGGTAAAGGCTTCCACATCAGTTCTTTCACGCTTGTTGGAAACAAAGCCAACTTGGTTTTCAAGAGAGGGTTCTGTTCAGGTACTCAATTGCCACTTGGTCTGTATCTTCTGTTTTTTTCCTTTTTGCGTCTACAGTCTAAGGTGGATCTGGACCTCGACCAGTCAGCTTCTCTAGCTGGCACGAAATTTTGCCTGCAACTTCCAATTTCGCATGCCAGTTTGTTTTATGTTCTTCTCCACTTGTGTGCGCCAATGGTTTCGTGAGCATCCTCTGTTGCCTTGTTCCAATGAGTCGTATTCGAAGACTGATGAGGGTGGGGCTTTGCCATCCATACGCTCTACATAGTCTATTCATTTTGAGTATTGCTTTCATAGGCGCTTAACAAGGCGCCTGTCTACCGAGCTCATCATAAAATCGTCTCCTCCAGACGCCATCAATGCAAACAGTATACAAATCGCTCGTACGTTCATAAGCTCCCTCATTCACTCTTAACAACGTCCAAGTTTCAATTCCAAAGAGCAGGATATTTGCGTTGTATGAAGCAAGCCTAGTCCTTAGTCTCTAGCGATTGGTAAGAGTGATCCCAATACATCACTCAATAAGGGGACTGACATTAAGGGGCGCCACAAACAAAAAGCCCATATAAGTTTTAGGAAGTACAAACATTCAAATGAAATCTGTCAAATTTTCCCGACAATTTGATTATTAGGTTACATGTTACAAGTTACAGTGCTTCAAGTTACGCTACTTTTGCGATTTTGAAAACAATGAAAAAAACAGAATTACGCGTGTTCATTAAAAAATGCTTTGTGATGGGAAAAATACCGTGAAAGCTTAGCAGTGACTTGAAAAGGGGTACAAGGTCTCTGCTCCATCAAAAACAACCATTTGTCGGTTCGGTGGTTTTCTGGCTTTAAACGTGGTCGTACAGACACCAATGATGCTAAACACTCTGGAAGGCCAATTAAGGTTGTTACACCTGAAAATGTCAAAAAAGTACAGAAATCGTATTGGAAAACTACAAAGTGAAATTGCGTGAGATAGCTGACAACTTAAAGATATCAGAAGGCAGTGTGTATACTGTTTCGCATGAACATTTGTCCATGAGAAAGTTGTTTTCAAAATGGGTGACGCATTTGCTCATAATGAGTCAGAAACAAGAACGTATCGATGATTCTGAGAGCAGATTAGAGTTGCTTTACCACAATAAACCTTTTTGCGACGGTATGTAACAACGGATGAAACATGGATCCACCACTGCACTCCAGAGTCAAATCGGCAGTCAACAAGGTGGACAACAGCCGGTGAACCATTCCCAAGGCGTCTAAAAACACAAAGGTCGTCTGACAGGGTTATGGCGTCCGTATTTTGGGATGAGCACTGAATTTTTTTCATCGACCATTTTAATAACGGCAAAAGGCTTAACAGCGAATACTATTTGACATTTTTGGTTCACTTGAAGGAAGAAGAAATTGCCAAAAAACCGTCCCATATGAAAAGAAAATAAATTTTCTTCCACCAAGTCAATGAACCGTGACACAAGTCGTTGGCTACCATGGACAAATTACACGCATTGGGCTTTGAATTGCTTCCGCAATCACCGTATTCTCCAGACCTGGCCTCCAGCGACTTCTGTCCCTTTTTAAACCTCAAGAAGTTGCTCCGCGGAAAAAAATGGAGGAGGTGATTGCCTTAACCAAGGTCTATTTCTAGGCCAAAGATCAATCGTCCCACAGAAGAAGTATCGAACTTTAAGAGCGGCGTTGGACTGATTGTGTCACTCTCGAAGAAAGCTATGTTGATGAATAAAGTCGAATTTTGTTTAGAAAACGTGCTTTTATTGGTTAGTCCATGGACTTGTTGAGACTTATGTGTTAAGTCTGATTTCGGTGCTGATATTGTTTTCCATTTTTACCACGGAGCCGAGGTAGAGGAAGTCATTGACTACCTCATAGCTTTCGCTGTCCTGCAGGACTCTGTTGAAAATGCAACGTTTCGCGACCTAACTTAATGACAGTTTTTGCCCTATTCACCGTCAGGCTTATCATAGCCGCTTCAGATAGAATACCTTACTGACGGCTGCATCCGTTGGCCTAAGCACATCAACATCATCCGCGTAAGACGGCGGCTAAACAGAGTTTTTGATGGTCGTGCCTCTATCGTCAACTTGTGTGTCTTGCACAATTTTTCAAAAATTAAGTGAGCGCTCTCCACTGTTCTCCTACAAAATCCGAAGTGAAGTTATGTCAAAACTAGGGCCGGCCCTGTGTAACCCGCCCACATGCATGGCTAAAAAGGGCAACGGCCGTCTTTGAGAGTACTCTGCATGTTTTTTTTTGCGATTGTGGCGCCATCGGGTGGTGATTTCAAGTGCATATCAAACTGTTCGTGAACATTTTCCCAGTAATGGGTGTTTGTCAATACAGGTGCGCATCTAATAAGCATCCTCATGGAACTCTAGAAATCGATCATTTCTCGGGAAAATTCAACTGAGATCAAAGAGTGATTGTTTTGAATCTGACTTCATTCTTCTAAAAATGTGCAAAAACAAAAAAATTCTTCTATGTGTGGCTTCACTAAATTGAGCAACATCATAACAGCCCAACAAATGTAAGAGGAAACTAAATTTGGAAAGTATTAACTGCGCTGCTGACTGAACAGACTCAGCAGACGGCTGCAGAAGTTGCATAATCACCGATTAAGCAAGCAACAGGAAAAGTTTTTGCATTACAAACACCTCAGCATGTACGCGAAATCACCTGCTGCAACAACACATGTCTCACTGTGTCGGGGGATGAGAATGTGAAATTTTTTTCTTTTCCGAGTTTTCCGCGAGAAACACGAGGAACACATCTCTTGCGTTTCCACGTTACATTGTGCCCCTCCATTGCGTGAAACTGAGCTTGATTAAATTTACTGCAAGCGCATAGGGTGTGCGAAACTGTCTAAACTCATCCGTGCAGTCCTAATGCGTTGGATTGACGGAATACAGTATTTTACAATGTCAACTCAGATCCCTTTATCCTTTCGCATAGCGACTTGAGCTGAGACGCCTGGAATAGCAGTCGAGGCGCAGAATTGATGCATTTTGCAGAGACTCTATGAGCTAATCAATGACAGATTCTTAGTGACATCCGTGCGATGCGGTGAGGCGTTCTATCCGGCTGTGTGTGCACGAAGGGAAATGCCTTTGGCGATGTTTTCCATGCGCCACACAGATGTTCGGGCCGTAATGTAGTGGCTTCAGTGCAGAGGCATAAATTCAGGTTAAACATGAACGCAGTTCTTTCTAGATTCGCTGTTAAACAATGCCGAGCGAGGATATGCCTGCGATGCATGGAAGGGAAGAAAATTAATTACATCTGCACAGCGCACTACAAGGATGCAGCTTGTGTTAATGCAACTGAAATCTTATTTATGTCTGGGTGGTTTCTTAAATTTAACCCCCCACTGTCGCATGATGTGGGGAGAAGTTCTTATTGCTCTGGTGTTGGCATCTGGTGTAGCGTTGGTTCTTCTGTATCAATCGTCAGTCAATGCTTTGCAGTCCGAATTCCTGTCCCATTACTTAGATCAGGTCCCTAGTGCGTTTGAACTTATGCACTAGGTAGGCCTTTCGACCTTGTTCTGCTTTTTAAGCCGGATGATGCATCTAGTTATTGTTTCTCTAGCGACTATGAAACTAACCCTGATCTCAAACCTTTTTTCCAAGACTGCACGTAGCCATGGAACATCTGCTTTTAATTTGGTTGCACACTTGACACCAAGCAAAGTAAAGTTAGCTTCAACTCTCCCGGTAGAAGGCGCTATCTTTCCACATCTCAATCCCATGTCGAGGCATGACAGGCATGGAGCTTGAATTAAAACTCACCTCCAAAGAGTTTTGTATCACCTGTCAACTCATCAACCATTTCAAAGCGATTCTCTCTTCACTGAATTGGGGGTGAGTCGCTTTGATACAACAATAATCATGTAAGTCAAACAGACCGATAAAACTCATTTGTATTGCTCAATCCAGTTCGTCTGTCGCCGAGGGTCACAAAGCCATCTTCATCCCGTCCTTTCATTTCCTTACCACAGACCCCTCCGCACCCCCCTCAAAAAAAAAAATATAGACTGAATGCAGAAAACACCCCCGCACATTGAAACTAACTTAAAGGAGTACCACGGGACGTATACGTAACCTTTTTTTATGAATTTAATCCAACGTCCTGTCCCATTTAGATAGCAAGACCGAAGCACACTCCACATCTCTCGCCGGCCGGGGTGTGTAGGTGAATTCTTTCTTCGGTCCTTGAGATCCATTTGCCAAGGCATCGGCGGGGTGCATTTCACTTTAAAAACCAATTACATTAAAAAGATATGGCGCAGCGAATGTGTCTCTTAAATGCTCATTAAAGTGGATTTTAAAGGCAATAAGGGGGCAAAAAAGGAGCACGAAAGGCAGGAAAAACTTATCCGATTGTGGAATGCGGAAAGGGGTGAGTGGGATAGTAGAGTGGGTGGAAAAGGGGGAGGGGAGGGGAGTTACAATTTTATTTGCACAGTTTCTTAAAGATTCCATGAAAAGGGTTGTCATGGATAGAAGGTGGCACTGCGAGGCATCTGAGGTTGGAGGCGAAGGCGAGGGTGTAGGCAGCAGCAGCAGCACATGACGTCGGTGTATGGTGGGCCATATAAAATTCAAAAAGTTTTCGTTTTTCGGGTGTTCATGGAAAAACGATAATGACCAGACACTTAGGTTTTATAGCGTTCTCCTTTGATATGAATCTGCTGGCCGGCTTTTTTTTTTTTGTTTTTGTTTGCCTTTTCTCCTTTATCTTCTTCTTCTTTGCCTTGCGCTCGTGGAGGCTTTGAAGAGGCACGCTGTACAGAATCCTCGACCAGACGTGTTCATATGGAAATATCTGACGTGTAACGATCTAGAACCCATTTCCGGGAGCAAATCAAATACTCTACTGATTCGATCTTGGAAAATTTTATGGTTAGAATTAAGATCCTTGTCGGCGGTAGTAAATATTTTCATAATGGTTGTGATTTTCAATGGCGCCGATTGGTTGTGAGGCTTTGAAAGTTGGTGGTGCGGTTTTGCGGCGCGTAAGGTGAAATAGGCGTATGGACTATAAAGTTTTCTGGTCGGCGCTTTTGGGTCTATTTGTCGTGCGAGTTTAGGTCTGTTGCTTTGAGATAAATTTGGGTGCGGGTTCTGTGTGCGGTGTGGCTGTGTGAAAACTTCCCGCATCGAGAATTTATGGTATTGTGCTTGTAGTTAAATCCAAGAGGTGGTTTTATTTCATTTAAACTAACACCTATGCGGGCTGGCGAAACAAACTGTGGAATTTGAGGTCGATTTAAGAAGGTCGTTAAAATTTTTAGTCTGCTTGTTATGAAATTCGGAAAGCGAGTATTTGCCTTGTGAAATAGAAGTACACTGTACGGTTGATTTAAGACCACTGAATTTATAACAATGCCAAAAATGTCAGCCTTGGCAACTCGACAAGATTTTTTGGGAAAACTTCAGCTTACCGAACATGCACTTAATTCTCTCTTTACCGACAAATCAGTTTAGTATCAATGCATGCAAGTCTGGAGTATTGTAATTGTGGTCTTAGCCTCCAATGATAGCTGCATCAGATATGATACCTACTGGGCTTAAGAGATAACACCAAAAGACAGAACTCCATTATGAACGCCTTAAAGCCACTTAATCAACAGATGCCGTGATCATTGAGTTAAGAAAGAGTTTTCTCTTTTAATTTTAGACGGAAGTTGCCTTTTTCAAATTCAGGTACTAAACTCACTCTCAAAATGAAGTAAGTCAAAACTTTATTTACAATCCCTGAAAAATAAGGTAACTTCCAAGCGGTTGGATATCTGCCCAAAAAAACTAAACCCACTTCTTAAAGTCTTGTGATTTAGTCTTCCTTTCTTCTCTGTTTCTTCTGGACTGATTTAGATCATCGAGTGTAGACTCCGCTGTACTTACGTTACTTGGTAGATATTTTGGGTATAGAGTCTGTCTTAAAACGAAAGAGTATGTTGAGAAAAGGGAGGGAAAAGGTGAAAGGACTTGCACCCAAAAATCAAGAAAAATTTAACCAACTTTAACCTATATACAATAGAAAATGTAGAAGTAAAAACCAGGCAACAAAAAAGGGTAAATTGTATCAAAAAAATTGCGTTGTGCTAAGATTCGCGTCACACTCCCAAGTAATCGTCTTATCCATCAGAAAATCATAACTCACAATTAGGATCCAATCTGAAATCCCTACGATCCACAAGGACTCACAAGCCTCCCAATGTTCACCATTCCCGCTTTGCAGGCTCCTATTGCATCCGTGGGTACATGTGGGTGTATATCCCTGTTGGGTGGTTAAGTGGGCGATCTTACGGTGCGGGAGCGAGTGATTTGATGGCGACTTTTCTGATGGCCTGAGGAAGCGTGGGTTGATGACGCTTGATGTTCTTGTTGAGAAGGAGCAGCTCTTCGGTGTTCGGTTAACCTTGAGATTGGTTGTTTTTGTCTCTAGACAAATTGCTATTTTATGTACAGGGACTACCATGATTTGTAAATTTTTATTTTTTTGAACAAAGTTTAACATAATAATGAATGTGTATATACATATGTATATATTGTATACTTCAATATGTTGATGTTAATGTTAATAGTACGAAGATCTTAAACAATACAAAAGAATAACCAAGAACCTTATAAAGGAGAGTCTACGAGTATATAGTATTTCAAAACCAAATGGCAAAGAGTAGGAACCTCCTCTTTCCTCATTTTCTAAAAAAAAAAAACATTTTTTCAAATGTATGTACATCTACAATAAAGGCGTTTTCTAAATAAAAAAATAAACCTAAGTACGGGCCTTTTCCTAACAATATCAAGTTCTGAATGAGACCTTTATGAGGTAAGAAACATTTCCTTCTTTTTATATCTTCTTCCTCTAGTGGCGCTACAGTCCGCGGTGGACCTGGGCCTCAACCAACATGCCTCTCCAGCCAGCCTTCTTCTTCTTCTCCTTACATGTCGTAGTGAAATCATCGACTGTTGTAGCAAGAAGACGAATAAATCTTCAGACATTGCCATCCTTATAAAAAAAAATTATAAGTGATCATTGTCTCAGCCGTTGGAAGCCGTTCGATTCCTGGGCTGTTCCCTCATTCATTTCACATCATTCATGCCACCAAATATTTTCAGTTACTGCCACTTGTTACGGATATCGATTGTGGTTGTCTATAAAATCGGCAAACAATAGTAAGGGACTATTCATCGTGAAGTTTGATTTCTAATATAAAATAAGTCACACTAATTTGAAAGTGAACTCAAAACCTTTATTATGAAATAAAAGAAGAATTCGTGGCATTTTTCCTCTTTGAGAATTATATCACGTCAGCTTTGGTCACGACTACGTCTGACTTGGTCCTTTTGAAAGACCAAATTATAGGCGACTTGTTCGAGCATAGTGAGGCACAGACATATCTCGCGGGTAATACATGTCATCTTGGATTACATGGTGTCAATGGTAGCTGGCTTCCGCCTGAAGATCTGAGACTTTACATTTCACCAGAGAAAGTAGTCCACGGGCGGAATGTCGCACGATCGAGGAGTTCAATGTAGTGTAGCAAAACGTGAAATTAAGTGCTCACCAAAATGATTTCTCATCAAGTCGTGTCACTTTCTGACACGAAAAGCCATCACCAGAGATCACTGAAACCATCTGCTTGAAATTCAAAGAGCACATTGCCCGTTAGAATAGCGTGAAGATGGTGACCGTTAATGGTATCATCAACATCAGAAATATGTACCAAAACCTTAAGAATCACATCACACCAATTGATTTGGGAGGACTCTTCTTGTTACTCTTCAGTCCAAATAAGTCGGTTTTGTCTATCAGCATATCCATTGAGCCGAAAAATGACTTCATCACTCAACAAAAATTTACGATAAACACCGGAATTTCACTAAGATTTAGAAGTTGTGGCTCAGCATACAATAATTTGCACTGGAACTTAAATTCGTGATGGACGTTGGCGCTAGTTTCAGTAGGTCGGTTATGTGTTATGCACCGTAAGTCCCCTCGTAAGCGGTAGCCGTGGCGTAGTGGGTAGGTGACTCGGCATCACACGGGGGTGTTAATTGTATATAAAATGCTTCTGAAATTTCGCCGTTCGAAGGCGGCAAAAACTGTAGGTCTCCCCTACATTAGCACGGACAACATGAGTAGCTGTTGAAGAAACTAAGTCGTGTTTTTTTTTAGTTTAAAAATGTATTTTTTATTGTGAGTTTCATTTGTCTTAAATCTAAATATAAAATACTTAAACTAGTTATAATAACTTTTATTTTAATTAAAACTATCTTACTGACTCTATGCGAGCACTCTAAGTTAATCTATGAATTTTTTATAATTGCCTTTCAGCTTCTGTAACTAAGTCGTGGTCCCTTGTGGAATGTAGTTTTGCTGCCACGGTTTGATTTTGATTATTGAAAGGCTTTGGAGATGCAGCAGACTGATTAAAAAATGTCACATCTCCGCGAAGAGGAGCCCATGGCTTAGTTTTCTTGGCGTTTCCGTTTTAAGATTGTGGTCTCATCTTCATCTGTTTATACATTTAAAAAAATTGGTTTCTTCTGGGTTTCCTTAAGTATACAATTATAAGTTGTAATTTTTCACTTATTACTTCGAATTGCAAAGCCTTCCGCATTGCAACTCCAATGTGCACATTTGTTCGAATGTCTTCTTCCCTCATTCCAAGTTCTGTGACTGAACTTAAGGAAGCCAAGACAGTACTTGAATTTCCATATTGCCTTCATCAGGACTACAATTTTGTTTTTTAAGAAGACTTGATTGAAATTGTTCACAACTCCCACAATCACTGCAAAAATTGGTTTGCGTTAAATATGAAATACAAACGCAGCTCGCACTAAGGCGCAAACATTAACCAAATCTCGGCCACTAATAATATGATCCCATGTACAAATTGTAAACTAATCTTGTGCCCAGACTGAAGAGTCTAGTAATACGAAAATTAGTAAATTTTATATCACTCCACCCCCATAGTTGCTTTAATTAGCAATCCTCATCGGTCGTGAGCCCTCCAGCAGTACGTACCCTGGCACTCATGAAAAACTTACGGCATTATACGCTTAGTGTGCAGTTCAAGGAATTAGAAGAAAAGAAAGGACACATACAAGTATAAGTATTCCGTCCTTACAAGGATGAATTACACATTAACTCCCTATATCGAGGATAATTAGATTAAAGAAGCAATTTTGTCGTTCCAGTTCTACTACTTTATCTTCGTCCTGTGCCCTTCTCCTATTCAAAGGCAAACGAAGACGGCACGGGCGTACGAGCTCTCCTTGCCGTCCCTATCCTTTGCCACTGCTCTCTGTTTTTGTTTTCTTTTTCCATTTTTTTTTCGAGACTGAAGGTTATTTTGGTCATGCCCCTACGTTTCTCTTTGTAGACGTGTACATATGTGTGTTGGAAATGGTTGCGGGACGGTGGGCGGTGTGGGAGGATGGTGTGAGTTTACATACATTTTTATTTCCCCTCACTTCAGACAAGTTCTCCACTGAAAGGACGATGATAGTGTTAAGCACTAAATACCTAAATGTGCGAATGATACGGCGACAGTGTGTGTACAAAGTGTGAAACTTCAAGTGGGATACACGAACTACACAACAGTGAGAAGGAATTTAAACGAAAAACAAAAACAACCAACACGGGAACACAAGTTAAAGCAAATAAACAGAGGTCCTTGGAAGTGAGTGCTGAAGATGCTAACAAAAGAAAAGATAGTCTAAAGAAATTAATGGGCAAAAACACAACCAACAAACGGCTAGTGGCTATACCCCACCGGCAAAAGGGACCTTCATGCAGTTTCAAACAAAAGGTGGCGTTGTGCGTCTGTTGGGCGTGGGGCAATGTTAGTGGATTTCTTTTATCAACTCATTTGAAACTGACAATGGAAATATTTGCTTTAACCATCCCCCCGAGTGCACCTATCCAAATATTTGTACATGTGTGTCAGAAGACACATTGGCTGATTGGGGAAAGTGTTTTGACAGAGTTGCCTGCGATGTTGTTGTGCGCAATTTTAAGGAGATTTAAATGCTGCTGTATAAGGGAAAGTTTTTTGACTTATCTGCTGCAGTTGTGATTTGTCGGTTTAGTTATCCCGTCTGTTTTGATCGCAACCATCTTAAGCCTCTACTGAAGTGTATGCAACAGACCAGGTGTAAGGAAACAAGATCTACAAATGTCACATTACTTGTATTTGCCTCATTTTTAAAAGGAACAATTCTGTGTGGCTTGGGCGAATGCTAATCTTTTATGTATGGTCAGAGAACTGAATGCACGATAAGTGGAGCCTTAGTGTTGTCGGTCTGTTACAGAAGAAAGGACACCGCTACGGCGCTACGCTATCGACGAATCGGCTGTTTGTTTTTTGGAATTCTAAAACCATGCGTAAGCAACCTGATAGGACACTATTAGTCTAATTTCGGGCCAGGATAAAATGCAAAAGCTCCGATTTTTACAAGGCAGCAGATCCTGCAAAAACTTAGTACATAAAAGACACTCTCCACCTACTTGCATATGATGCCGGTTGTATGGACAAGCAATATTGTGCCGCGTCTAATTTTTCAATTCCTACCAAGCTCGTCAGACTGTGTAGGATGACGATGGGGAATTGTTGCTGCTCTATTAACTTCGGTGACAATGGCAAAAGAGGGTAAGGCAAGGCGACGCGCTATCATTCGATATAGAGAAGATCATATCCACACAATTAAGTACCAGAGCCACGATCTTCCAAAATTCTGTTCAGCTTCTGGCTGACTCGGATGACGTTTCCGCGATTTAAGAAACATAGCGAGCTGACAATGCGGCCTTTGATGGGATCTTAGCAGAAGCTCCTCAAATGGGTCGGGCAGTGAATGAAGGCACAAGTAAATGCTTTCATCAGGGAAGGAGGTACAACACTGATATGTCGGACATAACGTCAAGAAATAGCCGAAAAGTGAGGAAGTTAAGGATTTCGTCTACTTCGCACGATAACAGAAATCAAGCCGGGACACACCAACGGCTGTTTCTGTGGGTTCGAGACCCAATCGAGTAAAAACGCATTTTCTTATGAGACGAAGCTGGCTTTGTACAACACTTCATCCTCGTCCTGCTGTATGGCGAAAAAACTTGAACGTTATTGAAAGCGTATGAGGAAACGGTTAGTCTCCTCGAGGGAAAATATTTACGTGCGATTTTTGGAACTGTTTGCGTAAGTGGCATCTGGATGAGAAGATTCAGAGAGGAAGTCTTTACCCTGTATAGTGGCATGCGCCTCCTCAGGTGTCTTCGGATGCAACGCTTAAGATGTCTGGGTTATATAGAATGGATGGATAACAATGCTCATGCCCGAAGAGTTTTTAGGTTCGAGTCATAAGGATAACGCAACAGATTACGACGATGAATTTGAGAGCTGCTGGCAAGAAATTCTAGTAAATATTTGTTAAAGACTCCGATACGGAAGAAGAATGCTCCGTAACCGTGGCAAAAGGCGCCTTAGCCCTTTCGTGCTGAATTTGAAATGCTGTCATCACCACTTTCGATCACCACTTCAGACTTCTGCTATTGCCAGCTGTGTCTTTTCAGGGCAAAGGATTTAAAAACTTCATTGACAATTTCACGAAATTTCACAACAGCATGATTAGTTAAATAGTTGCGATGGCTTTGGATATTAGGTGCCTTTCATGTTCCCAGCAGTAATCCTTCCCCTTACCAAATCGATGAAATCACACGATTTACGAATTTGAATACGAAATCCGGGGCGCATTGCAAACGGCTTGTTTTGAGGTACATTGCTCGATGAATCGTGTATTTACTGCCATTTCTAACAACGACTAGTGTTGCGCATGCTCCATGTTCTATCATCAGCACAGAGACCTACAATTTATGGCCGACTTCGAAAGGCGAGATTTGACAATGAGTGTTGGCAACCATTCGATACAGGTGGCTCTGGGAAATTCAAAGCTAGGACTGTTGGTTTTGAAATCAATCCATTTACCAACTACGCCACGGAGGGCTACATCTGCTGTTAAATGCATCAAATTTGTAACAGCAGCACTATCTCTGAAGGTTTTGGAAATTCACTTCTCTCATCGTTTTTAGCCCACCATGCCACGGCCAATCAAATTGTTTACTTTTGGCTTACACCGTATGGAAAAACGACGTCTATCTTAAAATGTGTATATATTTCATTTCAAATATAATAAGTATTGAGTGTACTGTTGTGTCCGTCGATGAAGTTAGTCTCTTCAGACTTATCGGGGTTACTAACTCTTCGAGGATTATTTTTTCTTTGACTTTGTTCCCGATTTGCCACGTGATTTCCGCTTCTAAGAAGAACGATTAGAAGTGTTTTCATTCTTGGCACAGTGCACAGGGAACATACCTGCTTCTCCCACTTCTCCAACCATTCCATCAGTCTGTATGTATTAGCTGCAAAGAATATCAGTTTTTCCTCGCAATCCCTTCTCTGCTCCTTCATCACTCCCATGCTATTGATTTTGTACGTGATCTGCGAGTCCAGACTGTCGTAAGCCGTATTGTACTCCTGAAGCATGTCATTAAGCTCCCTCCTGTAAGCCTAACTAGGGACAAAAAACAAATGATCACTCTCTGGGAATCTGCGACTTACTGCAACGTCACTCATTAGCTTCATTTGGATCGCCTCCGATGCAGCAACTTCTCGAGAGTGTTCCCGAATTATGTTTGCGAGCTGTTTTTTGATTCCGTCCTCCTTCTGCGTCATTTCTTGTGTGGCTTGTTTCGTTTTCTCTTGGTAATATTTCAACTTGTAACGACATTCAATAGGGTCCACAACTAAAACATGGTTTTCCCTCACTATACGCATCAGCAGAATGCACCCTTGCGCTTACCTAATAGGCCCTCTGCCAAATTATTCTGGGCGTTGTACAATTGGCCCTGCATATACATGAGTGCTCGCCTTTCTCGAACATTGAATGCGCCCAACTTACTGAGCAGTCGCTTTTGCATTTCTAAATTATTTTTGTATTCCCCTTCAATCTGCTGATGTACTGTGAGCATTTTTTGAGAATTTCTGGAGGCAAAAAATTGTGAAAAGAAAATCGAAGTTGAATGCAGAGACTACCTGATGACGTTAACGATTCCTTTCAAATTGTTGTTTTCGTAGGCGTCGAACAGCGCCTCTACATAACTCTGAATATCATCCAAGACGATGCAGAGCTTCGCCTGCTCAAGGGTATCTCTGGGGGCCAACTTTAGGACGTCTAGGTAAACGATATTTTGCTTACGTCTTGCGTAGAAGCTATCTAGGCTGAGTCCAAAAAGTCCGAGAGGTATTTTCACTTGGTTCCGCGCAGCGATCAAGTCACTGCGCTTAAGGAACAGCAGTGATTTCATGGTCTCCGTGGCAACATGGTGGACGGAGTGTTTTCTTAAGTCCTCGTTAAACCGACTGAGGCTGGGACGAGACTCCTGCTGTGTCCATGCGATGGTGGGTGGTGGTTGATTTTTCAATGGATGGAATGTTTCTAATGACATTTATTTTCAAGCTTTGTTGTGACGCACTCTCAAACTGTAGTAAAAAATAAAAATAGTGTTGCTGTTGAGAGAATGTAGATGTAACTGCCGCTCAATCGGAAAAATTGACAAAAAAAAATCATAGCTTGCTTACTGTGATCTAGAGAGTGCTGTTGAGTGGCTAGATTGAGCTAAGGAGATGGTAAGGAGGGCGTAGGAGGGTACACTCAAATATTTGGTGGGAAGGATCTTAAACTCACTAAGACCACAAAGAGCCGATGAGGGTGTTAATAATCGGGGAAATTAGTATTACAGAGGGCCGTCTTGGACATACAAATAATTGCCTAGGAATCTGTTTTTTTAGGCATGCTAGTGTCGAACATGTGCCGAACAGGCGAAAGACGATTTCTACTTTTTCCTTGTCTAGACAGTTTGAACAGAAATCATTTCAGGGAACGCCTAGTTGCGTGCTTAATAACTCGACAGTGTCAGCCCCTGCAACAAGGCTTTTATCCGATCTCTTGAGCAATAGTAGCAGTCTCGTGCGTTTAGGATCAAGAAAGGCGCAGTTTTTATATTTTTGAACCGTTACTGTCGGTTAGACTTCGAAGTCAAACCACTGACCGTACTAGGATAGCTTTTTCTATTTGATACTACTTCCAGTCTGTGATTGTGTACTACACTTCTCAAGGGACACGAATCTAGTTCTTTTAGTGTTCTATCTGCTGCGGGATTCAGTTCTATTACACGTGGAGGGCATCGACAGTTTACTGTCTACTTTGAACAGAGAAGATTATTTTAGGCACTTTTTAGAAATTTGTGTGTTGCAAGCAGTCCGAAGGGGTTGGTGTCTCGAAAGATGCAGATTCACGAAAGCTCAGTTTATGAGTCGAACGAAGGCATCGAGTGTGTAAGTCAATTCCTTAAAGCACACCACACTGCTCTTCTATATTTTAGTTGAAGCTGTTCCTTCCTTCCTGATGGGGAGACACAAATTAAAAGCTAAAATGGAAGCGGTAAGTGCTGGGTTAATTTATTATGTTCAGCGCTAAAATTTGACGATTAGGTGGATTGCTTGCCTTATACCATTTATTTTGAGTAATCTTTCAACAGCCATTGTATCAGAGGAGAAAGTGAATCATACGCTCCTGCAAATCCCGACCTTACCTGAGACCCATATTTTTATGACAATCTGCCCATTCAACTAATATGCCTTTCGCTATAAATAAGTTTGGTGTACCATTTGATGGATTTCGGTTTTAAAAAAAATTCAAGTTTTCTAACCACGACTGATTTTTGTTCGATAAGAACTCAGATTCACCAGCCACTATCGAAAACATGGTGAAATTAATTTTCTCAGACCGCAATTGGCACGATTTCAGCTGAGTTCGATTTGTAGTTGTGAGAGAATAGTACGAAGCACAAAACGAGTAGTTGTTGTAGCAGATAGGCCCTGATCAATTGTGGGCTGTAGTCCCACTCAATTATATATAATAAGGTGCAAGCTACACTCACAAAATGACGGTTTCGTTTATACATTTAGCACTATTAATTGAGGTACAGAGTGACCTAGAAGAGTGAGTTGAAGATAAATTTTCATCGAAATGGAGCACCCACAGTCACTACTCTATTAAAGCTTGTTCAACAAGTTCCAGTGGATGCCAGTGGATAACACTCATGGTCTCCGTCGTTGTGGTTTATCTGCGGAGGGTGATAGTTTGGTGCGAACTGTGGAGTCTTGGCATCATTAGACAAGTTTTGGGTGGGGATTACAGATCAGTGTAAGCTGACTTTTTCATACTGAAATTGAGTACATGATTTCTAACGACCTCTGGGTTATGGAGGATAGTGCGCCATGTCACACAACCCATGCCAAACTCGAATGCTTGAGCAACAATTTTTCAAATCATGTCATCAGCCACCTCTTAGCTGCAAATAAACCCTTTTGATCTTTTGTTTTTGTAGGGAACTGTGAGGGCCAACAATTTGGGCACGGTTCAAACACATAAGTCCAAGATCAATAAAACCACCCGCGAACTACAGACCGAACCTATCGAAAAGGTTCTTGTGGGTTGAGAGGTGAAAGAACACGTTTTTATGATCCCAGATAAAGCGGGCACTTGAACAACCCTTCACGATTCCAAACGACGTTATTTGAGAGACTTTTCATAGACAATCGAACTCTTGAGTGTTGTCAGAAGTGCCATGTGAAATGCGAGCTGTTCAGTCCGGGAATCGAACCTGGGACCTTCGACGTATGAATCGACGCACTTATCCACTATGCCACAGCGCTCACTCGTCACTTACTAAATTTTATTTAAAAATGCGGTAACTCTAAACACGCAACGGAGGCAAACGTTTTTTAACTTTGACAGAACGTTATTAATCCAACATCAACTTAACTTCAAAATATCTGTCGATTGGTATACAATACAATACTGTACAAATAGTTTGCGCAAAATGGGGGTTGCGTTTGCTCTAAACGATTAACAAGAGCAACAGTGAGTGCATTTCAGAATAGTGCCTTACTCAGTGCAATCTGAATACAAAGTTGCTTCTGAATCGTTTCGTGACCCCTGGCTAGGGATGGATCCACTACTACACACATTCACATCAACAACTGACTTAAATCGTGGAAAATGATCCGATGAAGGTGAGGACTATGCAGTCAGCCGGAAATCCCTGTTTTTTCTTGGGTTCATAAGATGTGATCCACATGGGCGTCAGATTTGACGTCTTTTCAGATTTGACGTCTAATAACAAAACAAAGGGGTACCTCTTGTAGAAGAAAAAAGTACTCCTCAAATAAGATATGACACCGGATCAAATGTACACCATCGCTAGGGTAAAAGAGGTGAAATTAGGTCAGTTCTTTTTGATTACAAGCTTACCAGGGAGATATTTGACCCGAACAAGGGTTAATCGCCGCCATGGAGTCCTCCAGGATACGTAATTTTTAGATGGACTACGGAAGTTGGACCACAGTGAATCAGGAAGCCTATAGTCCACAATGTTCGACTTTATTTGTAGGCTAAGAAGATATCGGACAGAGTTCGTAAGTCGTCTATGTAGGTCCTTCCGAACGATGTACAACAATATTGGTCGCATAACCAAGCGCGAAATTTGCAGGGAGATGCTGGCCTATCTTAGGTCTAAGACTACTGTAAGCAAAAAATTTAAATGATGACAAATTTTGTTTCACTTTTGTTCTGATAAGAAGCTGATCCCCCTGTGACCACCAAGTGATACATAAGGATGACTGCGTGGTTTTCTCAAGGAACTCGACTTGACCAGCAAAATTAGAATTAACCAGCAAAATTATTAACAACTCCTCTTATCGACAAATTAAGGCCAAATGCATGTCCAAAATGGTACCGAGCGTCAAGAGAAATAAGTTCTTGCTCAGCCTAAAGCGAAAGTAAGTTCGACTTCTATGTGTGCTGAGGTGCTGGAGGGACGCTAATGGACCATTGGCTTTCCTTCGCAACTCGTGGACGTTCCATATGTCAACTACTACAAAAATCGAGGGGAACGAAGAGCTAAGATTATCCTGATATTCGTACCTCGTTCAGGGTACCCCTCTAGACAAGTGAGAAGCTACTCACCACTTTTCGCGACAAGTCGTCTTCTAAGTCACGATAGAACGGTGGAAGTTCTATAGATCTGACAAAGTTGAGAGTAGAACCTTCTTAATGAATCATAGGAGCACAAGACAATTTATCCTCAGTGGAACACACATCACATCCCAAAATTTTTTTTTTTCAATGTAAGTGCCCATAGCTTCAATGAATCCTTTTACTCTTCATTAAGCTGTCGAGTTGTGGCAGTAATCTTAATTTAACATTTTTCTTCCAGCAATCACTAACTCCCTGTGTGTATAGTGCGCATCCAGTAAGTAAGAGGAGCAATTTTTCACTCCTCCTTCTGCACTTTGTCAGCCTAAGTTTCAAAAGTTTCAGCTCCACTCCCAAGGGTCGTAGGTACAGCCGGTCCGTATCCAAATGAACTGGCCGCCCTCACCACCATCTGATTATCATAATTAGTCCAGAATTTTTGCGAGTCCTGCCATAGAAGCCGTATCGGGGCTTGATAGCAGCAGTAACGGCGACGTCGTTGGCGCGCTGCTCCTGACCAAAATGAACGATGATCTAATCGGGGATGAGGTGACATAACTGAGAATAATGGATGTCAGGAGAGAATGTTTATTCGCTTGACTCCACTCATTGTGAATTACCTTTATTGCCATCTCCTGTGCGCCTCCTACCTTGGGGTCCTTGCCATCCTGTGTATGTATGCATCACTTCCATTTCATTATCCTTGTTGAGTTTGCCGCCTTTTTTTGTTTTTTGCTGTGCGCCTTTGGCCGCTCCTCAGTGCGCTCTGTTTGAGGACACTGGTTAGGCGATGGTTGGTAATTATAATATTTTTTATTGGCTTATCTGATCCTTAAACAAGGAAACGACATAAATTGCTCGTATAATAAATAGAGAAACGAAAGGCCGGCATTTATTATGTCAGCTTATCAGCAAGGGACAATTTCGCTCCAAGTGCTCTGATGGCTGGGTGGCTTTCAGTTTTTTCTTGACCCGCCATTTGTATCCTGCAAACCATTATATTCATTTTTTTCTCCGCTACTTGTCGCTGTACCCTGTGCATACAAGGATAATGCTTTCCCTTTTGATTTTCACTGATTTTTATTTATGCCTCTTTGTGTGTGTGTGTGTGTCTATGTCGGACGGGACGCCTTTTCCGTGTAAGTGCTTCGGTGATTTCGTGGGATTTGGTAATTTTTGCCGGTGCTTCAAGTGTGCATATTGAGCGCCCTGCCGTCGCCCGATAAGATGCGATAAGGGGACATGTAATTAGTGGAGCTGTGTTTCTGTCATGTCATTCCGGGATGGATGAAGGAAGTTGGCAGACGCTCCTGTTGCATGAAATACGCACAAGTGGCCCGGCCGTCCGTCAATCGTCCTGCGCGCACGCTTCGCGTCGGCCGCTAAACCGAAATGTAAAATGATGATAAATTAAAAATGGAAATGCGAAGAAATTATTTTGAAGATAAATTTTACGAGCTTTGTGATTTGCGTCGGAACGTAAATTATTATTATTGTTGGTGTTATTGTTATTGTTGTTGTTTGTTATTATTTCTTCGTGTTGTGTTTTGCTACTTTGCATGAGTAATGAAATTTTGTGCATGGCTCATTGTTATGGGCTTTTGAATCGGTAAATTATTCAGTCATCGGGGTGAAGTGAGATTTCGTCCATCATTTTAAAGCAACAACAAAGTAGGTAAATGCGAGTTACAACCGCACATAGAAGGTTTCGTTCTTAATTGACAAAAATCGCAATTTTATAAGTATGCTTTCATGAAAAATTCTTAAGTTTCTATAGAATATATGCAACCGAGGTTTATAGTTACGTATGTCTATATCATAGTCCCAAAGTGTGTTCTCAGACTCTCCAAATTGTGTAGCAAGACTAAAGAAATATTTTCTCTGAAATATAAATTCAAAGAGATCCTCTCTCTCTCTCTCTGAAGTTCAGTGTCGCAACACTGCATGACGGAAATTATCTTCGTGGGAGAGGTGCGCATCATGTGTATGTAATTTTTTTTCAATTAAAGACCCCCTGAGGAAGGCATCAGATGCTGTCGAAAATTCACACCAAATTTAGTGAAATAACTTTCATTCAGATTGACAGCGACCAAAAGAGGCGATTGCTTCTTTGCTACTTTATAAAGTTGCGTAGTGGGTAAGTGCGTCGATCCACACACAGAAGACGCGACACCTCGGCACCTGACAACACTTAAAGCGTATCAATTTCCTATGAAAAGCTTCTTAAATTTCGCCGTTCGGTTCGGAGTCGGCAAAAACATGTAGGTCCCTTCTAATCGTGAGAGAACAGTAGGACGTTGTTGTAGAAGTTAGGCTACTACAGATAACCCAAAACTAGTCAGCAGAATCAACCCTCATTCCGATTGTGTGTGAGCCCTAAATTTCGATTAAGGACTTAAGTCCGAGATTTCACTCCACTCCACTCCGAGATTTCAGCCCACAAGGCACCAGGTCCTAGCTTCTACAGCAACTTTTCATGTCGTGTGCTACTGTTCTCTCATCGTTGTTCCGAGATTCATTTAAAAACAAGGTCCAATGACGCCAACATTGGACAACCCATACCAAACTCTTACTCTCTGTGGATGCATTGGCGTTTTGATAAGAACGTACGGGTTTCTGGATCCCCAGACGAGATATTTTGTTTGTAACGTAGCTGCAGAGCTTCGCCAGAGAAATTAATTTTTTGTCAATCTGCACTAAGGCCCAAACTGATAACTAAACGAATAGTTGAACGCTTTCAATTGCTGAAATTATTGGACCTTGGTTGCGAATAAAATGGTGTCATGATAATAGGGTTATTGTAAATGCTGCTAAAAAGTGATGCATATACGGACCCCATCCAATAAAACTGCACCCATCCATATTTACCACAGAAATGACTGTTGTCCACGTTCCGCCAACAATAACGAAATCGAAGTAGTCTTCCGACTTAAGTATCTTAGAGTAACAATAGACAACAACTTTTTATGGCGCGAACACATAAATTCCGTGAGTCTTCAGCTCAAAAGTGCAGTCTATACAACACACGACAAAAGAAGACGAGCTCAAGGAATGTTTGAAATCCCGGAAACTTACAACACGTACGAAAGTTAAGTACGATATGTTGTTCCAAAACTAAATAATATACTACCTCAATCACTAAAATGTGTTCAAGAAGAAAAAAAGAGTTAAAAAAATATTTACTACAATTGTACTCTGTAGTGTAAATGTAAAAGTTCCTGCACCTTAGACCTTATTCTTGAATTTAAATTTGTATGCTCTAAATTGTAGAATTTTCGTCCTATTCACTCATTTAATGAAGTTTTTTGAAGTAAAGTCTTATAGACTCAAATATTAGCAAGCATAAGCTTATTTATGACTATTCGGGGGTCAGTTCCTTTTCTATGCCACTGCACGGACTCTTGTTTGCTTTCAGGGTCATAGTGTTGGACCCATGTTTCGTCACCAGTAACAATTGGATCCATAATACCGTCCGCGTTCTCACTTCACATCTTCAAAAGCTCTCTACAGCATGCGATTCTCACATTTTTCTGAGGCACTGTGATCATTCGTGGCACCCACCTTGCACTGACCTTTGAAAGGTTAAGATGGTCATGAAGAATGGTGTGAATAGTACCAATTGTAAGCTTGGTGATCTCTGCCATCATTTCTAACTTTATTCGGGTATCTTCAAGAACAACTTTTTCGACTCCATTGATGCTTTCTCCCAGTAGTAGCCGGGGCGCCGAAGCTGTGGTCGTCTTCAGTGTTCTCTCTCTCTGCCTCTCTTGAACTCACTTGACCACTTTTGCACAGTTGATAATGAAGGTGCGGAGCCCTGGTAAACAGTCACCATCTCTTCATGAATAGTTTTTTGACTTTTTTCCTTGCTTAGTGAGAAATTTAATTACAGCGCGATGCTCTATATTCACCATCGTCGTCTCATTTGCCATTATGATTCTGTTTAACTAAAGATAAAACGCGAATTAATAATCACATTTATATGAAATTTTACATGAATGCACTAAAATAATATTATTACTTGATAAATAAGTAAATTTATATATAAAACTACAGCTTCACCCCGATACCGAGAATATATTGAACGCCCCTCGTAGATGAATCTAAATTGTTTGCTCCTTGAAGGTGTTCAAAATTTACGTGTTTTTCGTTTTTCCATGGAAATCATTTAACAGAACTACATTCCGTTCCGAAATGACTCAGTGACTAATTTCTCAACAAATCATTTGTGCTGCAAGTTCTATTTGCCTTTCTGGAACTGATCTCCAAACAAAAAAATACCTGCAATACTGTCAGGTAAAATGTTCCTCGTGCATTCTTCTCCACTGATTTTTTAAAGGGACTATGAGAACGAAAAAAAAAATCACTTCTTCTTGTCAACTGCCTTTCCTAACTTATCTCCCCGTACAGTTCTCAGTGATTTAAATCAATTCAGTATGCTACGTTTAAATTTTAAACTGAACCCCTTGAATAAATGAACCCTACCCCCCTCCCCATCATCGCAAAGTTCAACCCAAAAAATAATGCCAGAATCGTTATTCTTCCACTTCGTAACACGATGAACGTACCATCACAAATCGGTCCCCGCTTCTACCTTATAGCTCCCCCTACGCCCATATAGCATGTTCAACCCCTTACAGCCCGTGCGCCATATAAAAACATTATTTATGAAAATTGAAAAATATTTTACTTATTATCCTTCACCACATCGTACATCGCAACATCGCCGTGCACTTGCTCCAGCCGGGGTTGGCTGGATTCTAATATCCATGACTGTTGTGTTGCCGATGCTTATGGTCATTCCTTCGTCGAGCGAGGATTCTGTTGTGCAACTTCAGGTATCAGGAGGCTGAGTGTGTCGTGTAGCGTGTCCAATAAAACAAACTTAGCACAAAGTACTGGGATAATAATCATTTATTATTTCATCTGTGAATAGAACGGAGGTCCAATAGTTTCGCATTGGCTTCGCTTAGGATAATCGCATAATGCGCGTAATCTTTCGTTGCTTCTGTGTGGGTTGTTTTTAGTTTTCGTAACCCTCCGCTAAGCTGCCTTAAGTGTGGTTTAATAGAAGCGCTTTCCTTGTACTCACTGGTGGAATTTTTAATTCCACCCACAACTGTTTGTCGTCTGTAGAACGGTTAGGCTTAGGCATTAAGTGAGACAGTGTTGCAAAACGCATTTCGGGCATGAAATGCGTGAAGCTGGAATCCAAAACCGAAAGGCCATTTGGCGTGGTTCGTGATATAAAGCCATATAGCTGTAAAATATATTGATTCGAAATAAGAAAGAAGACCATACATTCACCATGGCTTATGTGTCTTTGCAAAAGCATCGTAAGGCCATTGTGACCTTAGGTTGCTTCCAAATTGTGTAAATTTTCTGATAATACAAAAAATAAGGCGGTAGAGGAGGACTGATAATTCCACTGGAGTATCTGTTCTCGTGGTTAAGGCTACAAGTCTAGTTTTAATCAAGTTCTGCAATAAACAGTTTCGCACAAGTTCGATTGGTGGAATCTCAGCGTAGTTTGTCCGGTCCACAAGGAAGGAGACCCCTTTGACTGCGCCAACTATTGAGGGATTAGTCTCCCTAACATCACGTAAAAGATCCTCTCTACCATATTGTGTGAACGCCTGCAACCGATCGTCGACAAACTGATAGATGGCTTCAGGACAGGAAAGGGCATCATTGATCAAACCTTCACACTACGGATCCTCGAAAGGCGCAACACCTGCAATTCGACACGCACCATATGGCCGCATATGACAGCGTGCATAGAGATGAGCTATACAGCGCCATGTTTAATTTTGGCATTCCTACCAAGCTCTTCAGATTGTGTAGGATAACGATGGAGAACTGTCGCTGCTCCGTCAAGATCGGGAATGAACTCACCGAGACCTTCAATATCAAAAGAGGTTTTAGACACGGCACTTTCATGTGACTTTTTCAATATCATTCTTCAGAAAATCGTGCGTAACTCACAAGTCAACCCCAGAGGTACGAACTTCCAAAAGTCAGTTCGATTGCTAGCTTACGCCGACAACATTCACGTGATTGAAAGCGAGCCGTCAGTGAGGCGTTTGCTAACATTGAAGCAGAAGCGGCTAGAATGGGTCTGGTGGTTAATGAGAACAAAACGAAGTACATGCTGTCATCAAGGAAGGACGGGCAACATCTGCGTCTCAGACGGGGTGTCACACTATGCAACAGAAACTTAAAAGTAGTCAAGGAGTTCGTCTACCTCGGTTCCACGGTTAATAGGAACAACAACAGTAGTACCGAAATCAAACGCAGAATCACACTAGTTGATCGCTGTTTCTTTGGACTTAAGCGGCAATCGAGTATTCAAACCTTGAACTATCAAGCTTGCTTGGTCATCCCAGTCCTACTTTATGGCGCGGAAACCTGGACGTTACTAAAAGCTTATGAAATGAAATAATGATGAAGCCCTTAGTCATTTTGAGAGAAAAGTTCTGGGTGCGATTTTTGGTCCTGTTTCCGGTGATGGCATCTGGAAAGCAGGTAGCGAAAGATCGTGCTGGCTGAAAGAATCATGTTGGTTGAGGCCCAGGTCTACCCCGGATTGTAGCGCTCCAAGAAGAAGAGGAAGAAGTTGTTCTGTGTAAGTATATTTTTGGCCAAATTTGTTAAGCATTCTCACAAGCAGTGCTGAAGGAAGTTGTAATCTTGCGCTTCGCAGATGTTCGGGTTATCTCGTCTGCTTCACAGTTGCCTGTTATATCTCTATGTCCAGCACACCGTCAGACTGAATTGTCCTTGTATCTCCTTAAGAGATACACACCAGATTCTTAACAAGCTGGAACCTAAACTGATGACTGCTGATGTAGACAGCGATATTCTCATTTGGCATAGTTCCCATCCGCAGCCCTTTTCGAGTCAACCTATCCTTCAAATAGTCCTAATTTGAAGAAGATAGTACTCTTGTTGCTTGCACGTTGTCCACGTACATTCATTTCATCAGATTTGGTACTGTATAGGGGGCCTTCTCATCGCGTGTGAGTGAAAGAATGTAAAGAAAGTAATTGATGTCCTGTGAAGGTTTAAAATACAGAAATCCTTCTGCCTTCTTATGCAACTGAATTGACGAACAGAATATGCTGTTCAAGCTGCAGGCCTGGTCTTAATCAAATTTTACAATAAACAGTCCCAATTGAGTTTCAAATGATTTCGACAAATATAGAATTCCTTGACATATTCCATCAATTAGCATAGTCCTCCTTAGTTGCCCCTCTCCGAAGTGAACTAACATCGCATCAAGCATTCCCACCCAACGCTATTTCACCAATTCAGTCTCGATCTAGCCACCTACACCAGTCACTTGCAATTATTCTATCTATCAGCATTCAACCAAAAGACGCAGACTAAAACCCTCCCACCAACCAAGTGATTTGCTGAAGGCGAACTAAGCCCACAGGACCACACAAGTGATTGACATGCAAATGTAAGTCGATTATTAAAACAGCAAAGGTTTCGCCCCCAAAGGCACACGAGAGTTAATGTATACATCGATTAACTCAGAAGGCAACTACGTATGTATGTGCACATGTAAATCAACCAATCTCGGAACTGTCAAACGATTCTGCAAGCCCCGCATTCATGCCCCACCCCGCAATCTCTTGAGAAAGCATATCATTTTGCAAGACCAAATAATTATTGGGGTCCTTTGATGTTTGCCTTTTTGTGAAATTTTCCGCACACTTGCCCCGAAGCTTCCACCGCCTCCCTCCTGGCGACCTTTTGACTTTGATTTCAGTGAAAAGTCAAGCACTTCCCTGCCTAACTGCCGTGCTCCTTATCCGAAATTAAAATCATCGCAGTAATATTCAGGACTTCCTTAGGTTGAGACTGCGAGGGAGCAGTGGGAGCACTGCTCTCCCCACGCCCGACCCGCCGCACTGCAGACACAGCCGGATGGACTTCCTTTGCCCGCCCACTCATTTGTCTTCACTAGAGTCCCAAATCTAAGGCCGGCAGTGGTCATGATTTATGAAAGAAGGACATGTGTAATTTTATGGTCATAAATTTGTCTGTTGAAAATGTTTGAAATGACTTTTCTAGCCACTGGGCGACATTCCCTTCGTATGCACATCTCTCTGTGCATGGCGTGGCTAACAGATCCCTCGCTGACGTGTACATCGGGGATTGGGCGGACAACTTGTTGTCTAGAGGGTCTACACACGCATTCCCTGCTTGTCGTTGCCTGAAAGCACCCGTGTCAACTGTGTAGTGTCATTTTATGTCCTCGCCAACTGCATGCGAGAGACCTTTATCCGCCGCCGCCACCGCCACCGCCGCCCCCTCGCCCAGATCCCCCCGATTACTAAAGTAGGTAAATAAATATCTCGTTTTCATCACTGAATAAGAGCCCGATATCGCCTCAAACGTCGTTTATATGTGATTGGCAAAGTGGTTTTCGGTATAAATCACTCAAACAGCTTGGTGGCGGCTCCGATGCCCAGAGGGGCACACTGGCGGCTCGAAGAGGCGAGCAGCCCCGAGGCACTTTTATGGATTAAGTTGATAGATTCCCGTCATTGTTATTGAGTTATTGATTTACGGCCGCATAATAAATGCTTTCCTGGTCGTTTGATTTTCGGTTTTGGTTTCTGTTCAGCCGTCAGCGTAGGCGGCTGCTCATAAAAACTCCTTAATAAGGTCTCTTTTCGAAATTTCTGTTTAATTAGGCTTCATGGATGGCATAGCCTGTGGAGCTGTGAGCTAATAAGATCTATTGATAAACAGCAAAGCAGAACCTCACAGTTGCGCCGGTCAGCCATTATTGGGCGATGTGTAGTACAAACAGGGCTGTAACTAGCTTGGGGAATATTAATTAATCAACCGTTAAGTATATTTGATTTACTGAGTCACGGGAATCAAAGCGAACATGCCGATGTGGTGTGCTTTTGTGGAACTTTTATGTGAAGTTCATCGCACCAAACGGGGGGATGGTGCGTACACATGTTTGTCTTTGTATCGATGGAAACTAATAAGTTGTCAGGTTGTTTTGATGGGGAGAAGGAAACTTCATTAAATTTTTGATGAAAACTGTTGCGCAGTGCATTTGTTGAATATCAGAACCTCTAATTGAAAAAAAGTCAATTTAATGGAGTGGACAATATTCACAGAATCACTCGCAATTTGTAAAGAATTGAATTCAATAAAGGAACGAAACCATCTATGCGTGAAAGAAGTCTGAACTTGCCCAGTTAATCCTTTTTCCCATACCACAGGGTCATTCAGTTTGTGCTTTTAAATTGGCAATGCTGCCATTTGACACCTAACAAGCTAAGCTGCCATTTGATTCATCACAATATTAGCTGAATTCTTGCCATTTACGGTGATTCAAACGAAGTTACTTTTTGGGCATTATCCAATGATTGTAGTGGTCATAAGCTGCGGGCTACGCAAGCAGTTCTTAAATTGTTGAAGGGATCTGAAAGGAGTTAACGCCTAACTGATGTCATAAGCCCAGTGAATTTTTGTAATACACGATTAGACAAAAATATTGCTACTGTGCGAGAGTGTTTCTTTATTTATCAGTTTCCTGGCTTTCGCGGCAACTGAACCTGTCCTACACCATACCATTACATACTTGGCATTATGGTTTGCTTCTCTACCTTAACTTACTCAACAATTAAAACTACCTGACCGTTTGCAACAGATTTGGTTAAGCTAGGCACCAAGTTTTCCAGCAGAACTTTCATCAGCAACTAGGCACATTTTCCACTCGATGGGTATGTAAGCAAACAAACATTTAGCTCTCAGAAATCAGACAAGTGAATGAAGGGGTGCCATTTCAGCCAGACAATGTGACTGTTTTGTATATTTCTTCAATCAATAGGTGTCATTGAGGCATATTTCTACGAATATGTCAATGGACGCAAGGTTATATTCGATTCAAGATTGTGGATCTCACAAACTAAGCAACACGATCAGATAGTGGATCGCACAAGCTACACAACAAGATCAGTTATGGTTTTATTCCGTGAGGTGTTTCCTTGTTCACGTTTAGGCGGTGTAAATTGTCAACCAAGATCATGATATATGTGTTCTTTTAGGGCTACCTAAATACACAACTAATATTTAACTTTAGCCGCGTAAAAAACCAACATAACTCAAGTAATGCCAAAAATAACGCCTAAAATGTGGAAAAATTACCTCAAACCAATCGCATGCCGCGAATCTCTCCAGGCCAGTCATTTGAATGATATTGTTAATTTACACTCAATGGCAAGGTCCGAACTTTAGAAAAAAACTAAAATCTTCATCAATTTTGGTATCGTCGTATATTTTATTCAGTTTCATTTCCCACAACTGGAAAATGAATAAATGTCCATACATGATATACTAGATGTAGATGCTGTCTAAAAGAAAGGTTTATCAAAACCGACATCTTTGACAAGGTGTCACGATAATAATAATAATAATTGAATGGCGCTACATCCCACAAAGGACCAGACCTAGCTTCTACAACAACTACTCGTGTTGTGCATGCTACTGCTCTTCACAAGTAGAAGGGACCTACAGTTTTTTGCCGACTCCGAACGGCGAGATTTGAGAAGCTTTTCATAGACAATTAATACTATTTGAGTGTTGTCAGCGACTCCAAAGAGGTGGTACCGTGAAAAAATGCTGGGTGTCCCGTCCGGCAATCGAACCCAGACTTTCGGTGTCACGATATGCACAACAATTTTAACTTACTTAATGGACTCCGTCCTAGGCTCTGCGGTAGATTCTGGAGATGACATCACCGAGGACTTCTTCAAAAGACTCGAACCGGTGACCCTCCAGGTCGTTTTGCATCCGTCGAAAATGCCAGTTGTTGGAAGGAGCAAGGTCTAAAGAATACGGAGAGTGGAAATGGACCATCCGCTTAATCTTTTCAAGGCATTTTTGTGACCCCATTCAGCCACTTGTGGCCGAGGCTTGTCATGTTTCAAAAAAACCTTGTTATGCCATTCAGTCGTTTCTGTTTCAGTTGTTCTCGATAACGTTTCTCATCAATGGTTTCGCCTGGTTTTAGCAACTCATAGCACCACATCCGTCTGGTCCTACCATATGCAGAGCATGATCTTTGAACCGTGCATGTTTTTTTTTTTTTTTTTTGGTTATCGGGGTATGTTCACTTTTAATTTTCAGTCAAGATCCGGTGCAAGAATATCTTGCTTTGATGTTCTTCAAGAATCAGTTTAGAGATGAAAAGTCGCCATCTCTCGATTTTAACTAGTACGGTACCCAATTTAATTGCTTTTCATCCAAATTTATCTAATCGAATGGAAATTGTTTTCTTAGTTGCTTCCAAAGATTTTGAGACTTCACTTTGCGTTCGGCGCGGAACTTGATGCAGTAAAGACTTCAGTTTCTCATCTTTTTGAATTAGCGAAGACACAGTTTATGACTTATCGGCCGAAGCAGGTTCATTATAAACTTCCACAAACATTCAATGGCCTTCACTTGTCTTCAACTAAAAAATAAAATCAAAATTTTTTGCGAATTCTATTTATTTCTGACAAATCCGGTCATTTTCGAAGAGAAAAAAATGATTGTTGTTGTCTTAAACAGACGCTTTTGCACACTAGTTATTGCTGACAAATGTTGCACCTATTCAATAAAGTATTTAATTGCTTCCATGATCGACCACAATTTGTAGGTGGCGCCATCTTTTGAAATGGCAACAAGCTGTTTCGTTAGACTCAAACTTAAAAAATTAAGTCCTATCCTAAAGCAGCAAGCCATCTTTATAAATATACAACCTAGATAGTCCTAGAGCTTCAGTTTTGAGCGGATTAGTATCAAATGCAGACAAAGAGTTTCAAGGCTAGGGCAAGGACAAGTAAGGTGTTTGGAGGAAGGAATTGAACCTGCTTGCCATAGCACATAAACTGGCCCAACCTTATGCCAAGATATCGCACTACACTCTTCACGTCAATCTCTCGCGCTGTTCTGTACACGACCAAGTCGTCAGCATCATAGAGCCAATCAATTCAATGGTGAAAATAGTGAAAAGAATTGGGAAGTTGTTCGCACCCTGTTGGAGCCCATTACTTATTTTGAAAACATGAGTAGAAACCTTGTTGCCACTTTTAAGAACATGATATCAGCCTGCCATTGTGATTGAATTCACTTTGATTCCTAGGAGCAGCCGTGTTCTTTATTTCACGAACACAAAAACAACTATTTTTAAGTTCTGACAAATCAAGTCACCTTACAACCAATTTTCAAACCACAATCCATTCAGCATCAGCATCCAAGTTTGCAATTTGGCCTCAGCTTGATCATTGTGTGAACAACTGGTTTAAGATGTATTCCTTGGTTTGGAAAATGTAAGTGATTGGATTTATGAGCAATCACAAAATCGAAGTGCCATGCGTTTGCACAGTCAATGAATCCTCCCGGGGTGAGGGGAGAATCACAAATCTAGAATCAGTAAATTGATGAATTGAATATGAAATCAAGCGAATAAACCATCGAAGCCTTCCTCTCAGAATATCCCACCAAATGGGCCATCCTTGGCAAAATATCAGTTTCATCCCCTAACGATTCATTTGCATAGGCTGACATGGGTTTACGTTGTGCGCCTGGATGTGGGCACACCTCATTTGTTTGATTTAATTGAAACAATCAGGTGAGGCGACAGCGTTCAAGCAGACAAAATCTTTGCAACACGTGCCTCCGTCTAAGGGAATACTTAATTTCTTCCAATGGCTTGTGACGGGAACTCAAGGGTTAGAATGGGATCTCCGCCTGACTGATGTTTTACTTAGCAAACTTGTCTTCGGGGAGTCATGCGGCGAACCAAGTTTGGGCTTCCCGGCCGGAAGCGATGGAACAGCAAAAGGATTGCCTGCTTATTTGAATGAATGAATTTATGGAGTGGAAAATTCATCGAAATATCTTTCACCACGAACGGAGAGGCCTTACATCCTGAAACTGAAATTTCTCTCGTTCTGCTGACGGTGGGATTTTTCATTTGAAAATAAAGCCGAACCCTCGCACGCCGGCATTGGGGGAAAGGGATAATAAGTTGACATGCACGGCGGCAGATAGGCTTTGGCGAGATCAAATAATATACGAAATATCTTGTATTCACAGTCGTACGAGGAAAAGTACCTGTTGGTGGTCGGAACTTTGGCCCTTGGGTTGGGTGGAATTTTTATTGACTATCCCTCGTTATTATGGGTGGGCTTGCTGGTTGCTGGCGGGCGTGCAGAGAAGGGAAAAATCATGACTTTATTAAGTCGGTGATGCTGATGATGAAAGGAGCTTAGTTTGAATCCAGTTACGGATCCCTCATAAATTATTTGATCCTGTTTGAATAAATAGCTAACCGGTAATGATGAGCTTTGATAAGCGGTAAGCGGTACCCCTGAAACATTGGATTTTCTTTGATGCCTCCGGGGTTGAGCTTTGGGAAATTTAAATGGATCTCGTTACGGTACAACGTGACGAAGATGTGTGTAAAGAGAGCGATTTGAGTCGGTGTTTCATGGAATTGCTGATGAATTGGTTGGCGTGAAAGTAGCTGATTACAAATAATTACATTCTACCTAAACACACATGTTTCACGGAATTTGTTTCTGCTTCGCTACTGATTATACTCTCTATTCTATATTCAAAGCGTTACACGGGAAAGGAGGCGACCGCAATGGGTTTGATGACACATAAGGGTAAACCAAAGGCATTCGAATACAGATGTTTTGGTCAAAACGAAGCCAGCAATTTCTGTGTGCGATAATAGTGTTGAAAGGAAAAAGTCGACGAGGAACTCTATATGAAGGGAAATGGCATGCAGGTGTCTAAAATTTAAACGCTTTGGATGGATTCATCATATATAGCGCCAGGACAACAAATGTCCGCTCCATTGAACCTTTCCATTCCATCAGTTGAGAAACAAAAAAGCGTCCGACTGTACAGCCGTCAAAATTGTGTATGGTAAGTTTGGTATGCGAAAATGGAGAAAAGCTACGTAAGCTGTAGCATCACTTAAAGGCGAAGAATTTCCTGTGGCTCTTCGAAGTTGTTTCAGAAATGTTAGGTATGTGTAATTTAACATGCTTACGTTAAGAGAATCAGAGGTCGCCGTTTAAGTCGTGCTGTTTTTTAAGATTTCGCGTTGGATGGATGTTTTTAAAAAGAAGTCCATATTCACCACCTTACCGTCTACCATGTAGTAGTGGGTAATTAAGTCGTCTCTCAGACTGAGGTTCGTTTTTTGAACCGAACATTCATCTCGCATTTTTGAGTATGATTCTGTCTCCTGAGACGCCTTTGCATGCTGTCGTTGGATGAGTTGAAGTTTATGCAAAACTCGGATCGGAATCCAAAGTTCACAAATTCACAATACAATATCACACAACTGATAGGTTTCAGAACTTTGGTATCATTGAGAAAATTGAGCATTTGGAGATTTTGTTAGGGGTTTTTGTCCATCCCTGCATCAATGGTTTTCAATAGCTTCTCAAATTCCACCGTTCAAAATCGACAGTAAGCAAGTCGACTCCTCTTTTCATGACAGAGCAATAGCAGGTACAACACGCTTAGTTGCTGAAGAGGCTAGACCATCGTCCCTTTTGAAATGCAGCACCGCTCGCTATATATTTATTCTTCAGAATATTATAAACTATCTTGCTTAGGAGGAATATGCTCCAGATTTAGGATTGTCTGTTGTCATTCTGATAGTTGGCTCAAAAATATAACCTGGTTGCCTACAGACTTAACAAAAGCTTCTGATGTACGAGTATGACTGTTGTTGTTTTATTGTAAAACACTTCTTCTTCCCTCCTATAAAGCTAAACCTTTATTGGCCAATGCACCCATATTTAAGGATTCTGCCATAGAACTTCAGAACAGTAGTATATGTTTTCCAGTCTTTCTGCCCAAACACATGTTACGGCCTGCCTACCGCCTACACTTTAACCACAACTGCTTGCGAATAATGTGGTCCGTTTGAAAAATAGGTTGATGTTCTTGGAAAAAATATAAGATATCGCTAATTTGAATTTTATTTAAGCGAATCAGCCGCACTGATAAATGATAAATGATAAATGATGTGGGTATGTATATACTCGGATTGCTCGTATCATACTCACTGAAGCGCCTGTCAACTGAAAAACTAAGCATCCAGATGACAGAAGCTTCAGTGAGTAGCTGACATAAGATGCACAACAGGCATTGACTAGCTTTTATTGCCGAGTGCTGTTATTTGTACGTTGTGATCGAAAAATTTTATAGACAATTCTGGTTTCAGGGTCTGAATCTGAGCTACAGCTGCCTTCCATTCTTGACGGTCTCGAGCACGCTGCTCCCAGTTGTCAAGATCTAGCCCTATAGCGTCCACAATCACTTATTCGCTATCCCGTAGGTTCGGTCTTCCTCTCCTTTTCGAGCCCGGATGCTGAAACTCGAAGATCCTCTTAGCTGGAGCATTGTTATTCACTCGCTCGATGTGGCCGAGTCACTGTAGTCGACGAATTTTTGCCTTTCACATAGATACATACACATCTACATTCTCATCTTGGTACAGCACATTGGGCTTCCGGTTATGTTTTCTCCTCCATTCTCCTTCCTCACATACAGGACCATATATTCGTCACATAATTTTTCTTTCAAAGGAACCAAGAATTTGTTCTGCTGTCTTGCTTACCGTCCAGGACTCAACTCCGCATAAGAGTACGGGTAAAATTAGCGCCTTGTAGAACATTATCCTTGTCTTTCGAGTCAGGAGTTTCGACCCTAGCTGTTCTGACAAACCCACAATCCTGGTATATGAGAAAAAGGAAATCAAAAGTAGTCTTCTAATCTTAATCTAAAATCTAGAAAAAAAGAAAATCTAACAAGGACATATCTCATACTTGTATAAACTGAATTTCAGTAAATACAATATGCTCCCAATGCGCATATTCTGTGGCGATATTTAACCCTTCGGTGCACTCTATTTCAAGTCTGCCACATTCCCGAGTTTATTTGAAAGAGAAGGAAGTGTTCCAAATCAATGACAATTTGCAGCAACCTAATACAATTTTTTATGGTCGACTGTCGTTTAACCGCTTTGTCTAAAATCTTTCCTTCTTACCGGCAATTAGGTAATATTGTTCATTAAATTGTTTTGAAGCACCTACTACGTTACTCGATTCTACATTTAATGGGCTTCAAATTGTTTCCAAGTCTCAGTAGACCCACTCATGGCAAAGATTTTCAAAACGGGCCCCACCTCCAGATCCCTCCATCGTCTTGTAGACGTCCATGATAACTCGAGTACAATCCCTTTCTGGCTCATTTTCTAGCCAGAGCCAGTCTTGGACACATGAAAGCCAATTTTGTATGAACGACACAACTGAGTTGTTGATGTCGCCGCATCAGAAGGCATATCTGTGAGACTAGTATCATAGAAGATGCGGTGCAAGAGGTCGTTAACGCGGTGCCCAAGTTCAGCAATCCCAGTTAAACCAGAGACCATTTTTAGTCGGGAGATGGCCTTGATTGTGGATCCCATAGTGTGGGTATCAAGTGTGATTTAGCAGTGATTCTCTGAAGACTGTTGAAAACAGCAGTCATGTTACTGCGCGAAAGCTATGCGACTGATGCAAGATAAAAGAACAGGTCTTATAATTGCCGCATAGATTCAAACAGATGCTTTTGCTGATAATATTAATTGAGTGGCAGCCACATAAGGGACCAGGGCCTAGTTTCTATAAGAACTACCCGTGCTACTGTTCTCTCACTTGTGAAAGACCTACAGTTTTTTCCCGACTCCGAACGACGAGGTGTATAACGAACGACGAGATTTGAAAATCTTTTCATAGACAAGAAGGAAGTGCCGTGAAAAAAAAAATTCTAGGTGTCCCGTCCGGGAATCGAATCCAGACTTTCTGCCTGGCAGTCGACGCACTTACCACAACGCCACGGCGACCACACTTTTGGTGATAGGTCCCAGGTTTCACCGAAAACTCCCTTACACTACCAGAAGACTGACAGTGGCTTGGAAGTTTTCGTCTCAAGGTGTTTTTTTCCAAAGAAGTTTTCTTTTGTCTAGGAGAACACCTAGAACACTTTGACTTCATAGGACAAGAGTCATCATTGTCTTTAAGTACTAATTGAGTCAAACCAGTCTGAAGAGAACAACCTCGGTTTTAAGAGGATTGACTCACAGCCAATTTTTAGGCATGCATCTAGGTTCGGTGTTCGGTGCGGCTACATTCTCCCCATAAGCCTGAAAGGAAGTATTAGATCTATTAACGGCAACAAGCACAAAGTCAACTATAATACACGATAGGAGAGGACACAGGACGCCAACTTGAGGGCAACCCCTGTTTACTCCCGACATGCGTACTGGTCGCAGTCTTCTTACGCTATTACAGTTCTGTTCATAAGAATTGTTTTATACCACAACACCAACGATTCTGGAATGCTCACATATTTTGTTTGGGGTACTCTAAGAATAATGACAAATAAAAATAGGCTTAAGGTTTGCTTTCGCTTTGTTTCCACGGTGCACTGAGCAGAGCAGTTTTACAGATTTAAACGACTGTATTGATCCATTTTAACTTGCCTTAGATTTGAAATTCAAACATTTCTGTCAAGGGGCTTCACAATCATCACTTGCGGTCTAAGTGGATTCCAGCATTCCTGCTCAATCAGAATTGAACAGAATTGACAAAATTTCAAAAATCAAAGTTTGAAAATAGCCAGAGTCAAGCAGATGTCTTTCTTCTCTCAAAAGTGCGCTCCTTTGACATGAAACCAATATTTTCGGCGCACGAAAACAGTATTATTTCCAGTCCTCTGTTTTGGACCACACGTACTTCCTGCTCCTCGCACAGAACACAACCAGCCAGAGGATGTGCTGTGTTCAAGGAGATTTTTTTTGCCAAAGAAATAAGTACACCAGCTTTATTTTTACAAAATGTCTCTTTATTTTGTTTTCTTTTTGTCTCTAATATAATAATATATTTTTTTACAATTTCTCACTTTTACTTTTTATGTTTTTTTTTTCTTTACTTTTTTTTCCATTTCTCACCTTTCAATAATAATAATATCAATAATAATCTCTCTTTGATTTCATACAATATTTTGTTTCTTTTTTTTTTAATTTTTTTTTCTTTCACTTTACTTTAATTTTATTAATAATTATCCACAATTTTGTTTCATTTTTATATTTTTCATTCGTTTTTTTTGCATTTTTTGGTTTTGATTTATTTTTGGTAAATTCTACAAAAATTGCAGGTTATACAGTCAAAATATTTTTTTTTTCATATATATATATATATATATTGTTTTTTTTTTTTTTTGTTCATCGTATCTGCATTGAACAAGTTACATATTTCGTTTTTCTCATCTTTTGCATCTGCATTGAAATCTTATCGGTTGTTGTGTTTATCTGAAACTATTATTCTGATTTTACGGGGAGTGTTGGGATTTGTTTTGCATCTGATTACAATTCATATGCATGCGTCCCATCGTGTAGTGCATGGATGGGAGTGTTGTATTTTTGTGTGTAGGTAATTTTGGTTTCATACGACACTATATTTAAGTTGTTTTCTTATTTAAATTTTTGCTTAGGTTTTGAACATTGATTTTTTTTTTCTTTCATTTTTCATTTTTCACATCGGCGTTAGAGATTTTTTTTGTTTTCTTTCATGTTTTAAATATAGTATATATATATGTTTTTTTTTATATATATGCGTGTATATATATATATAGTATTCATGAGTGTATAATAATTTAGTAATACTTTTTCATGATTTGTATTATTTGTTTGCATTCAACCAAACCGAGTTACATCAGTGGTAAATTGACTAATTTCTCATTTATTTTTTATATATATATATATTTAATTATTTTGTATATGTGCTCCTATAGCTTGCTTTTTCTGTTATAGGTTTATATAAACTAAACAACATTTCATTATTTTTTTGTTTGTATATTTCTTATTTACGCACTAGTTCTGGCAATTTGCCAAAGTGACAATTTTTTTTTTTTTGGTTTTTGTTTTCATTTTATCTCATTATATTCATTACATATACATTCATATATACTACATAAATAATTACTTTGATTTACTTAATCATTTTTTTTTTTCTTTTTGTTTTAGTGTCTCATGTTATTATGCAACATTTTGTGTATGTCATACGATTACAAGTATTTTTTTTTGTTTAACATAATTGTTCATAGTCCTATATGATACACCATTTACTGTGTTGTGTGAGTGTTTAGGTTTTTTTTTCTTTGTCAGTGTGCGTTGCCTCAAGAACGAAAAATTTAGCAACAACCTATAGAAACAATATGCGTCAACTGAAATATATGTCTTTGAAACAAAACAAAATTGATATCACAAAACAACGATTTGACCTGTGAGCGTGTCCACAAACTGTGTTTGTATCCACAAAATTTTTCTGCCTAGAGCGTCGGGTTCGCAGAGGCGAACAGCCCATTTCTCCTTTGAGTGGATTTTTCTGCACTGCCTAGCTGCAATTTGCATTTAAATGCGAGTTAATTAGGTCGAAAAGGGCCCCTTAATCACTGCCTTCTAATTAAATGTATAATTTCCTTATTTCATTGTTCTTGCATGCTTTGACTCCCTCTCTCTCTCTCTTTTTCTCGTTCGCTCCCTTTCATTTATATAAATTTGTGTATAAAATCTGTGTGTTATTTGGTTGAATTTATTTTTTTTCCTTTTGAACTACTTACCTTGGGATTCTGTTCAGCAAATGTGCTCGTGAATATTTTTTGCTTTTTTTGCGGCCTTTAATTTCTGTTTCACAACCTTCTCTCCATCTATTAACCCGAAGCCCTAGCGTTGTGGGTTGAGGGAAGTAAGTCGGAAACAAACTACCCCACATTGGAAAATATTCATCCCCTCATATAATCACTACGCCGTGTTCAAAGCTAATCCAGATCCTTGCAACGATTGGAGAATGGTCGTTGGGTAGGAATGAGGCAAGAGGGATGATAGAGGGGTAGTGGGCTGGTGAGCTGGTGGGCCGGTGATGGTGAAATTCCCCTTTGAGTTAAGCTTAATAAATATTAAGTATTTATGAAAAGGTTTCTTCTCCCTCTATTCCTCTCGTTCACTCTCTTTGGGTGTGGAAATAAATTTTCATTAGAGTGACGCTGGCGTGGACTTGAGGATAAGTATACATATATATTTTGTGTGTTGCATTTGCATGTAGGCGTACCTAAACATGTTGGCATACACATGTCGTTAGGCGCTCGGGGTTGAGAAGAGACGTCGTTACTTTGCTGCTAATAAATAAATTAGCCCTTAATATTTCTCTCGTTTGCCGTAAGTGACGAGGAAGGATATGAGCTTGGAGAAGATGAAATACGAGTGTTTTGCTTGTTGCGATCAACAATAATGAAAAACTTAATCCCTTACGGTCTTAATTTCAGCTTTCGAGCACATTCTATCCACTTAAGTTTTTGTCTACCTTACAATGGATTGGCAAACGACACCTTGTGCGCGTGGGCATGTGCAGAACAAATCACCATCAGACATCACAGATCGGTAACATAAAATTTCAAAGAAAATCATTTGAAAAAACAAAAACAACGTGCAAAGTAAAAATGTGATTTGTCATTTACTCGGTAGTTGTTTCGGGATTTCATCTATAAAATTTCTATTCATTTCACTTCCATCCACACTCTCGTAGTGTTTCGTTTTGTCTTCGTGATTGTGGTCTATTTGGGAAATTTATTTATTTACTTTGTTTTCGTTTTCTTTTCTTCTGATATGTAGCGCAAACATCAACAAATAAACATAACGTAGAAATATCCTTATATATGATTTTGGTTAATTTATGTTTGTTTCACTTATTACTTTGGTCATCTTTAATAAATATCCTTTCACCTGCAGCAATAACTAACTTGTCGTTTTTGTGTTCAAATATGTAAACTAAATATTTTTTGCTTAATTCTTTTCACTAAATTAAATTGTTTTGTTTTTTCTGTTGCTTAAGTAACATCATTACGATTTCTTGTTTTTTTTGTGTGTTTTCTGCTTACCATTACAATATATACTCATCTACTAATTTTTGTGTAATTTTTGGTTTCTTCTTTTTTTACCACTACTTTGCGTATATGCAAAACACATATCAAACTAAGTGTGTATTGTTTTTTTTTTTTTTGTTAAATTATGTTTTTTTTTCTCTCTAACTTTTACTGCAATATTGTGTGTAATAGTTATCTACATACTAGCTACATACTTAACTACTTACTTGACTATGTTGTGTTTACGATTTTCCTTTTTTATATATATAATATATATGTTGTTTGGTTTATGTGTGTGTGTGTGTGTGTTGGTTTTTCTTTTCTTTTCATTATTCTACGTTTCTCCTTCACTTAATCGTTACAAAAGCTGAAACTGAAGACGGTTAAAATGAATAAATAAAAGAACAATACAAAACTAAACAGCTCCAATTGTATCTCACTTCTTAGTTCAGGGCTCAATAAAAATAGTGTTCTTAGTAATTTTATCTTATAATTGTTTTTATTTTTCTCTCTTCTTGTATGATGCGTATATTTTTGTTTTTTGTTTTTTTTTTCTTTTCAATATTTCTAATATTCATTTATAATTAGGTTTGCTTTTATGTATATATATATTTTAGTTTTCATTTTTTTGTTATTTACCTACCACAAGTGTATCATTCGATGGAAATTTGATTGTTATAAACAACTGCTTGGATTTTTTGTTTTGTTTTTTTGTTTTCATTCGTAACATTGCATTAAGTTTTGTGTTGGTGTAGCATTTGGATGCATTTTGATGCCTTAAATCTTATCCATACACATTTTGTTAAGACTAATGTTGGTTTTGCCTTTGGTGGGCATTATGTATGCTCTCTACATTAATTCTTGTAGAACAATAAATATTTATATGTATGTATGTATATTTGCCCTTACATAAATGAATAAACATTTTATTTCTTAAGTTTTTTTATTTTCTTCTGTTTTATTTTTTACTTTCTTATACTTTTAATTTTTTTTTTTTGCTTATTTTGTTTGTTTTCAGCTGGGTATAAACCTAAACAAACTAAACTAACAAATTTGCTGCTAACCATTCATCTTCTGGTAACTGAAATAATACGAAAAAGAATAATAACACCATGTCATAGAACAAAACATTTCTATTGTATCATTTGTAGTATAATTCAATTGATTGTTTAAATGAATTGTCTTGCTTGATTTGAAGTATAATATAACAAAATACAAAACAAATTAGTTGTCATTGTGTTGAGAGAAGCGATTCAAAAAGGAGTTAGAAGTTGTGAAAAAATGTGTTAATTATAAGGATGTGAAAACAAAAGAGAATAAGTTTTATTCGATTCAATGCCAGCCTGTTGAGGTGGTGTGTGTGTATGATAGAATAGACATGAATTTATTTCATTCTGAGTGAAGAATATTTCAGTAGTCTATGTTTATGGAAAAACAAAAAAATTGAAACTCAACTGACTCTAAGCGGTCTACTCCAGTTGCAATGCAAAATATTTACACTTTGATGCAGTTGGTGGCACATGGAATAGGGATGTGTCCATGTGACTGAATGGAATAAAAACTCCCTATAACTGTCCTACATTTAGAGGAGGGGCCATCTTATCCTAGAGATGCTTTGACTGCCTTACTAGCGAAAACTGAACTCTTTTAAGAATACTTTGGATTATAAGGACAGCGAACTTTCCTTTTTAATTTTCTTACTAATTGGAAACGGAGTGCCTTGAAACATAGAATTCGCTTAATACAGTCTTAATAAACTCACTTAACTTCAGCTTTTATGCGATCAGGACGAAATTGAAGATAGATGCCTGGATAACAGACTGAGATGAAGCAAATTTGAAGGGAAGCTAGCCACTTCAAGGTTACTCTTTCGACTAAGAGCTAGCTAAAAAAAAACATTGTTAAGAAACGAAATTCGGACAGAAAACATCCTCCTGAAGTATGTCCCTGCCATTATCTGATTGTTAAAAGGTGCAAGAAAGGACAGAAGCTCTCGCCCTGTATTTTATACTTTACCGTGTGTTTTACACTTCTCTTCAAAAAAGTAATTTAGAGCTTCAACCTTCAAAAAATTATTGCATGTAAGATAATGATTTCAAGCCACATAATGTGTATCCGTTTGCAATGCCTTTAGAATATACTGAGGTTGTCTTTGCATTTTCCGAAGTTTATAGGAATCTCAAAGCCCTTTGGCCAACACCGTGCCTAATGGACATTGACGCCATGAAGCTTACGCAAACAATGCGTCCAGTAAAAACTCTTTCATGAGTGATTTTTCTAATGTGTTTATTTGTCCCAAGGTTTTGGCTCCATCACAATTCGACCCAATCATACTTCTTCTGTTAAGATTTGGTATGATCTATTCCTATTGCCTGTTTCGGCAACAGAACCCAAGTCTAATACTTTGCGACAATAAATAGGCAACGATATGGCGGATAAGCTTAGTTGAAAGAAAGACAAAGTAGTGTTCAAAACCTTAGCTTCAGTTTTTGATTTTTCTCTAAGTAAGACAGGTACTAGCAGAAGTTGTGAATATTCAGCAACATCTGCCTAATTGTTCACCTCTAACCGCGACTCGGTTTGTTTCCTTGTTGGAAAACACCCAATCTCAAAACCACTTTAAATCGTTTCCTTTTTCATACAAGGGTTTTGCAGGGGATAGGATGTCAAGTGTACCCATACACTCCACTCAAGGTGGAACAAATGTGTCGGGACCTGCGAGTACTAATTTTGTAACCTATTCGACATGACGCATGGAACGTGTTCATATATTCCATAAGCCAACAGTGAACAAGCTTCAAGGCAGTCATTGGAAAGAAAAAATTAGTCCTGCCTTTTTTTAAGTACACATATACAGATTCAATTCACTGGCTTATGCACGGTTAAGTTTTCCAAAATTTCTCCCAAATTGTTAATAAAAAAAATCTTATACGGATCGTATGGATGCATTTTTTGTGCAGTACACTAACGTTCGATAAATGCACAAAGGTCACCCTTGCTATCTCGGCACTTATGGAAAGGTGGTGATGTAGAAACTGACGTCTTGTCTCGTACAGTTAAGGCCTGCCACGCTTATTTCTTGCTTGGAAATATCTGCAGGTCCGGCTAGGTCCATTCAAGCTTGAAACGTTTGTGTGTCGGGCTAACTCTCCACCTCAATCAAGCTTCAACGTAAGATTCGAACTGTTATAAGAATGCGAGACTTGGAAAACTTCCATCAGCGTTCTTCGCAAGCATCAGGTCTTCGCCAATAAGCTTAAGATAAATCCTGAAGATTTGATCTCTTCTAGCCAAAATAGATAACGAACGAAGAGTTGCTGCGCAGAGCCTTATAGAAACACATTCAAGCAGCGGTTCACCAACACCACCACCAGTCCACCCAGCCTAAATGAAGCAAAAACGAATATTGCAACGATGGCCCTTCCTTGGACACTTCAACCAGTGCACAATCGCTGTCGATTACGTTCAACTTGGAGACGGGCTGTGGAGAAGGAGTTTCGACAGGCCGGCAAATCGTGGCCGGAGTTAATCAGGTTAATTTAAGACAGTGTGGGCACAGAGGTCATTCGCAGAGTCCTTCATTCAGCTATATACTCAATAGAAGTTTTTGTGGCATACGCAAGACAACGCATTCTTATGATATTTATGGACAGCCTTCTTTTCAAAGGGGTTCAATTTGCCCCTTTTTGGGGACAGATGTGTGGTATAGCTTAATGTGATCACTTGACTAACAGAGTCAAGTTTTCAGACTGTCGTAAGTCACGGAAGACTAGACGCTGCAGTTACCCAAGATGATAATGTGATCACGTTTTGGGGATAATCATACCAACACCTCTGCCATTCTTTGAGTCAGAGCATTTGGTTGGAATGCAACTCCAATCTGACCACCTAATGACCTGCCTTGATCAGTTGGGTAAGCAATCTGGAGGCTACTAGTTAGCACGGCACATTCACTTCAGCTCTGTTTGCGAATTTGGGTACAAAACCACAAATCCCACGACACTCCTACAAGGAAGTCGACAGCAGGGTCCGGCTGCCACAAAGTTCCAGGGACTCCTGAATTCTGGTGTCACCAGAATATAGACTGCCAATACCAGTCAAGTTCTCTCAACACCTAGGTCTAATAGCGACCATCGTTTTTTTAGGTCCATCAGGTATTCCATTGGCAATAATTATAGGGTTACGGATGGCTTTTGGGATCATATGATCCAGTCAAATCATTTGGTCAACAGTAGGAATGGGGTCAAGCATATTTCCATCTATATTAAAGTAATTCTGTATAGCTTTGAGTGATTGTTCGAAATAAGGATATTCCATGATTGAGATTTTTGTGCTTAAGAATTTAGATTTTTAAGCCTTTATATCCTTTGACAAAGTTTGTGCCCAATCGGAAGCAGACCCAAAGCACTACATCGACATAGGACAAAAATGTTACAAAGCGTCAGGTTACAAAATCAGCAAATTCGGTCATGGAACGTGAACATGTAGATAAATAAAATTAATGAACAAAGTAACACAAGGCCTAAGCAGGGTTCGAATCCGATCAGCATCTTTAAAAAAAATTGAACTTCAAACAAACATGTAAAATTCCCCATCCTCTGAGTAGATTACCAAGACACTTAATGGAGGAATCGCTTAAAGGAATGACATTTCTAACAACTTACTCTGGCTAAAATTGCACAACCCACAAGAGTCTTTTCCGAATTTTTTATTCTTTCTAATTCATCCACCTCTTTAAATACTTACTCCAATGAAAAAAGAAATCCAAAACAAAAGAGAATCAACAAAATGTAATGTGACGTAAAATGTTAAAGAAAAATTAAAGCTTAGTAGGAACTGTGCGAAAAGTAAACTTTATGTATGGCATTTGTGTCCTAATATATGTAAGTGTAGCTCATTTAAGAATATATATATATGTATATATGTGTATATTTACTTTCTTTTTCTTTACAATATGAAGAATTTAGTGAACGTTTTCATAAAATAAAGGAAGATGCTCGATTGCAAAAGCAGAAGAAATTGTTTAAGAAAACATTTGAAAACAACAAAAAAAAAAAACAAAAACTGTTCGATTTATATTCTTCAACTTGCAAACAAATAAAAACAAAAGTCGTGTGTCAATTTATTCTCACTTGATAACAATTTGTATGTATTTTCATTAAACTTTTTTTTTCTCATTAGCGTATATAAAAAATGTTAGTGATTAGTTTTAGGCACTAGTGCTATGTTTCTTTTTCTTGTTTCATTCTTTTAGTATTTCATTCGTTTTATATATATTTTCTTTGGAAAGGAAACGAAATTTCTTTGAAGCAAAACGAAAGAGAGACAGAGAGAAAGAGAGAGAGAGAGGGCGAAGAAAGTGAAAAGAAAAAAACAAAATAATAGAAAGGCAACATACATTTCTTTACAGTCTTGAAAATTGTGAAAACAAACACAACTCTATAATAAGCAAAATAAACGAATGAAAATGTAAGCGATAGTTAAACAAAATATACATTCTGTTAGCTTATACTAAAAATATCCATTTGGTATCAATTGAATTTCTCTTCACCATATCTTTACATTTTCGTACAATGTATCGTACTGATATAATAGTAGTGTACGTCTTTACGTTTTAACTTAATCAATTGTAATGCGCAAAACAAACAAAGAAATTAATGTTTCTTCTGATTTATTTTCTTTTTTTTTGTTTTTCTTGCTTTTATGATGTATCTTTTTTTTTGGGGGGGAATGTTAATGTAAACTGTTTTCTAAAATTATTTTTTACACCTCACAATGTTTACTGTGCCTGCAAAAGTAAAGGATAAACCTTAAAAAATAATATGGGTGTTAGTAGATTGGAAAAAAGTAAGTAAAAAAATTAACTTAAAATGAGACGGAAAAAAAATCAAAGAAAAACACTTAGAGCTCGAGAAAAAAATTCTGAAAACAAAAAGAAAATCTCTAAACAAACTCGTATAAGAAATATGCAGTTTTATTTTTTTTTTTTTGTTGATATAAATGTTTTATAATTTTTTATTTTTGTATAAATGTTTTTTTTTTGTTTTTTTTTAGTTATCAACACTAAAATTACTTGATAATGACAAAAGCGAAATCTTAGTGAATTTGACGTGAGAAAACCAAACAAAGAGAAGAGGAAGAAAAACGATTAAATATGAGAAATAAATTTTTTTTTTTTTTGTAAAATTTTATATATATACACGTATTTATGTATAGGAAGAAAAATGCTTAGTTAAACAAAAATACAGAACACACAGAGGTTAGTTAAATATTTTGTATATTTTTCATTTTCTGTTTTTTGCAAGAGTCTTAAATTTTTTGATGTTTAATATAGAGATCAAAATTGACTTATTTTTTATTTAAGAAAACATTACGCACGCATGCATTTTTATTATTTAAATATGAATTGCATACAAAATTACTAGGTATTGCATAAGGATTGTACAATGGTCGAGTATTGTTGTTGGAATTATTGCTTTTACATACCTGTGGGCTTACTTGAAACTGTTGAATTGGATAAGCGACAACCCCCGTTGCCTGTGGAATTGCGGCGCCAGCCACCCCCGTCGCCAGTTGTTGTGCTGGGGATATCTGTGCTTGGGTTGCGACCCCTTGCCATGTGGCGGCTGGTATCTGAACGCCCATACTGAAAGTATGCAAGAAAAGAAGAAAAAAAAACACAAACACATAAAAAAACACCACATGAGGGAGCGATATACAGTGTCGTAATTTTTATATGGGTTCAGACCCTATTTTAAACAAAAAGGGGTGAGATCAATATGCGTACGCCCCTGAACGAGACACGCATTTTAATTGCAATATTCTCGTGTACACAGTTGCTGCAGCAGCGTGCTGTGCGTTAATTAAGGACGTGCGTGCAAATAAAACCGAAAAGAAGCTGTCAAGTGACTGACATATGTGTGGTGCAAGATAAAAAGAATTCGTTTTACTCAGGGCCTGATGGGTCGACCACTTTGTACAGAGCTTCACCTATGGTTGATTGCATGTAAGCGGGAATGATGGAGCAACAAAAAATTGTGTGTGAGCGCTGAAGTTTAACTGACACTTTCCTGCGGGGCGATGAGAGAGTATGCTAATTATGAAAGTTCTCCATTCTGGTGGCGCAAAAACAGGGGAGACAACTTAATTTAATGCCATATTTATAGGGCGAGTGTCAAGCTCGAAAGTAAAGAGTTCATTGAAGTGAGCGCGGAGGGGAGACACATTTTAAATGCGCTTCGCACGATTGCTGTTGAACATGATGAAGTAA
>OX122882.1:20523891-20594344 GCA_944738645.1 Eristalinus sepulchralis
GTGTGTGTCCACCGCCGCGCAGAAAGTCTGGTGTCGATACCCGAACGGGACAGCTAGCATTTTTTCACGGCACCACCTAATTCGAGTTGCTGACAACATTCAAAGAGTATTAATTGTCTATGGAAAGCTTCTCAAATCTCGCCGTTCGGAGTCGGCAAAAAACTGTAGGTCCCTTCTACTCGTGAAGTACAATAGCATGCACAACACTAGTAGTTGTTGTAGAATATAGGCCCTGGTCCACTGTGGTCTGTAGTGCCACTCAATTATGAGTATTAGCCTATGCCATGTTTAGGTTTGCTTTAACTTGGGGATTCGATTATTTATCCACTGTGGGCACGTTATTCCTTAAACTGTGGACTCTTTGTTCCTCAGATCCAGTCACCAGTGGGCTTGTTATTGCGTAAGGCCCCTTTAGGGCCCTTTAGGGCAGGCATTGTTAAATGGGGGGGGGGGGGGGGGGGGCAGTAGTGCCGTCGAATAAAATTTTAGATAAGGTGTGATGAGGCTACCCTCTTCTTTGTTAAAGCACTTGCTGCAAAAACACTAGTTTGATGATCACAGTAGGTATGTCGCAAGTCTACCAATGCTACATAGAGACGCCTTCTAGTTTAGAGTTGTTCTTAGTTCAACATAGTTCGTCGGATGTTGAATTTTTAGATTTTCCCATCACTCATAAGGAAAGCTTAAAGCATGGTCGGAGACTTTGCTGTCTTCTATATGTGTGACCTTTAACGATTTCAATTCTTTTTCCTATTTGAGGCTTCTGTTGTACAGTTCTATGACCAACATCCAACCACGTCTCTATATCTCTTTGAGAAACAAGCAGCGTTCCAATAATGGTCATTACAGTTTCTGTCAGTTTTCTAATTGCTGCTCGAATGTTAATATATGTAGGTGGTAAATAATTAATAATTGAGTGGTACTATAGCCCATACGGGATCAGAACCTAACGTCTTCAGTAACGACTTGTGTTGTGATATTGTTTTCGCATATGGTATGTGGAGCGGACATATAGTTTTTTGCCGACTCGGAACGGTGAGATTTATACAAGTATTACTCTTTGAGTGTTGTTAGCAACTCGAAAGAGGTGTTGTATCCAGGAATCAAACCTAGATCTTCGGCGTGTGAGTCGACGTTCTTGCGGACTATTCCACGGCAACTGATGGCATCCTTAAAATTCGGTCATTATTCTCAACATTGTCTTTCTTGTCCTCTTATTTGACATATATTATCTGACTTTGTGTAGGAAGATTAATAGAGCTTCAGTTCAAACTTGGTAGGATTTACGTCCACTCACCAATCGAGTATCAGTTAGATAACAATTTTAGGGCGTTTTCTAAGAGATCCCCTATGGTACGATGGCGATTTCAGCATCACTTTGCAACATGGCATTTCCAGTGAGAGTAATACGAGTAAGTTCTGCACTGTGAGCAATCAAATTGCAGTGTTAGTATATATCAGTGAGCGTTACCGCGAAGAATCATTCCTACAAGTCAGCCTCTACTGATTGCTGGTTTGATTTTACTGCTTCTGAGCACTGAGCACAGTGTATCCAGAGTATATTTTCTTCATAGCTTAGGACACTGAGGACAGTTCTTGTTGGCAAAATCTTGTTCAATGTCGACGAAAGTTGTGTATATTGCCAGCAGATTAGTTTCGACTGACTATCCTTTGCAGTAAGTGTGTTGTGGAACTGAGAGTTTACAGGTAAGTCAATTAGGCTCTCCACCGTCGGGCAAAAGGAATGATGGTTGACAAATGAGCGTATAATCTGTGATGTAGATTTGCCCTATTTTTGAATTTCGCATCCTCAATTTTCCGCATTAGTTTGGTATGAAACTTTGGTCCAGCCAGAACCTGTTGGGACTTTGTAACCAAGACAGCAATGTCCGTCTATGGGGTATGTGTCGTCCACATTCGTCTTTTATAACTGAAGAGTCAAACGTTTAGATTTGCTGCTACTACAAACCAGCTTATACATAATAATGACTTCATACTTTTGCCTGTAAGTTGTCCTGAGATTATGTTTTCAAAAAACCAGCGCATTCAGTACACATAAACTTTGCAATTTTTTATTTTCTTTCTTGATCTTCTTCAATATTTTGGCTGCTCTTTCTTACCACTTTTTATTCAATGAGATGCTCTAATTCGGAACTCTTGTGTATCTAAAGGTGTACATCTTCATTGTAAGAAATTTTCGTTAAAATCACACCAATATGGAGCGGCGAACACTTTTTTCCTAAACAAGAATTTGAAAAATGTGGTCCCCTTTAACATGTCCCTTCGCACTGCTTATCTTCTTCTTGTTCTTGTGGTGCTACAGTCCGGGGTAGACATGAGCCTCAACCAACATACCTCTCCAGCCAGCACGATCTTTCGCCAGCTGCCGCCAGTTGCGCACTCCAAGTTGGTTGAGGTTCTTCTCCACTTGTATGCGCCACCTTAGCCTGGGCCGTCCTCTGTTGTCCCAATGGCTTAGATTCGCACTGCTTATAGAGAACTTAACTAAAAGGTATCGAAACATCAGCAGCCTTCAAGTAGCAGCAACTCACTTGTGTCCATGTTCCCCTTTCCCATTTTTTAAGCTTTCTGCAAAGTCATCTTTTGGAATAGCTTTGTTGCAAAGTTTAAGATATTTTAGGAGATAAAAAATTAACTTGTAATTGTTTACAAAAGGACGCGTGTCTCAAACAATAATGAGTCCTGAAATTCCCTTTTTTTTTTCTTCATAGTGCCGAAGACTGAAAATCTCCCTAAATGCTCCTCAGATACAAATACAACACAGTTCGCATGCAAATCAATTAAAATAACCAAAAAATTTTAACACATAGTTGCTCTTCTCAAAACGCAAACGTTTCATTAGATTCAATTCCCTGCGCATAAGCACCTACTGCCAAAGTAGCATCATACACTGCCGCATGGTATTCAAGCGTTTCTCACATCAACACACACTACCACACTTCCGGACAATGTAACAAATTCGATGGGAAAATTCAAAAGTCACTCAAATCGCACTAAAAACGCACAGATCATGCTTGCTTCATACATATTTGTGAACGCATTTGCAGTGGGAGGGCAAAATTCACCCGAAGACCGGGCAATATCCACAGAAACGTTCAACTTCGAAGAACTTTCTCGATTCCCCTTTTATGTGCGCAAATCCTCTCGCATTCGTTTCCAACATTCTTTTTTTGCTTCGTCACATACAATGTCAAACTGTAGTTAAGTCCTTACATTATTATCCGAAAGTCCTTCGGGAAAACTTGTTGTCGCTGCATTCTGCTGCTGCAAGACGGAATCAATTTATCATCCAAATATCGATGCGCTCCACTTCACGATTGCAGATAGCTTAAGTACCCCTACACGTTGGCTCACATTAGGTGTGCTGACGGGAATGCAAATACAAAAAAAAAGAAATTCGTCCTTATCCCTAAATTATAATGAAACCATGAATGAATTTCCAATAAGCCGGAAACCCGATAACGACGTTTTTCTTGCAGTGCCAGTGCTCAATTTTCGTTCGGTGTTTTTTGTCTAAGCCCCCCACACACCCGTCAGGCACTGGCTTCGGCAGCCGTGAACATGATGAAGTGGGTATTTAGCAGTAAGGAATCTGCAAAAACATAAAACAATGATCAATGAACCAACGAATGGTATTAACAATTCTGACTACTCCTGCAGGACGAGGAGGGCCCACCAGGAACGATTGTGGTATAGGGCCAAGCACAATGCAGACCCAAATGAATACCATTTGATCGAAGTTGATTGTTTCTTGCCGACGAAGTCTTCGTCCTGGCGGACTGTTGCTGCTCCTGGTGCTGGCGGCTACTTGGAACAAGTTGAATTTCGATCTGCTATTTGTTTTGAATTTATCGAAGAAATTTTCATTTGTTCCTGAAATTTGTTGAAATTGTATCTCACGGTCAGTGACTTGCATTCATCTGCAACGAATCCTGGAGATTAATAAATTTTACCAACAGCCCGACATCAGAGGGAACTTATGCACTTTCTTTGCAAAATCTGTCAGATTTTTGAACGTTCACATTCATAAGGCTATTGGCGTTAATCGGCTTTCAGAATTGAGCATCGTGTCACAGTCCACCCATCTCGGCTTTGCGCAAAGAAGAGTGATAAATTATTTCTGATTTGCAGACTTCATCAGGATCCTGTCAATTAGCTGGGTCATTAAACAATTATTGTCTTGAATAACTTTCCCTGGCTAATTGGATTTGAAGATTTCAATACCGGGTAAGGATTAACTTCACCGCTTGAATAACAAAATATCTCAATCTGTTGTACTTTCGGATTAGTCGAAATTATGGTGAAATATAGCACGAGTATGAATTTGCTTATTTTTGGTTTAGTTAAAAGGATTTGTTTGGAGGGAAATAAGCGAATAATTGGATTTCAAAATTTTAATTCTACTTGGTAGAGGTCAATTGTCGTCAGTCACTGATGAGAACGCTTTTATTTGATAGCTTCAATATTCTGCAAAGAGATTAAGCAATTTTGGGCCATGCAGTTGAACAGCTTTCAAATCCACCGTAGACCTTACTATTAGCCCTAATAACTGATTTCCAACCTCTTAATCAAATTTGTGTCCCCTTTTTCACTAATGACATCTATAAAAGAAGATTCAATGGAGAACACTAGGCTGCACGGCGAAATACGCCTAGTGAAGTCTACGCATTCAAAACGATGGATGTCTGGGCTATGTAGACCGAATGCACAATATAGCTTCTACCGAATCATCAACTTTCAGCGATTGGAACACCACAACTGAGGACGTCTAGGTATGACAAAGCAAAAAGATGGAGAAAAGGACTACAACCAACTGGTTGCGGGAAAATTGGTGGCAGTTGTTTAAAGACCACCAAGACCAACCTGAAGACGCGTGTTTACTGAGGCACCGATTAGTCCTGGACTACATCAAGGAAAAGAACGAGCTGTTGTGCTGCCAGCAAGATTATGGAACACTTTCTCACCATCGTTTGACGACGCATTTGGTCACATTGGGACTTTCAATTTTAGCATTTCCTCAAACCCTTTTTACAGACAATTCCCCAAATTGTAATTATTTTCGTTTTCGTGGCCGCCGTGGTGAAATGCGTTGATTCGCATGCATAAGATTCCAGACTCTATTATGGGACTGGGAACGCATGATTTTACGGTCCCAACTCTTTTGAGTTTGCTGACAACACTCAAAAACTACAAATAGTCTATGAAAAGCTTTTCGAAACTCGCCGTTCGGAGTCAAAAAAATTCATAATAGATGGCATGGTACGAAAAGATTAAGCCTTGGTCCCTTGGTCACGGAACAAATTTTTGGCTGGCAAGTAATCGTGGAGAGACTCATCCTATGAAAGCGTCTCTGAATTGAATTGAATTGAATTCTGGGAGGAATGTTTTTTTTGCGAGTCTCGGAACTCACGATGCCTACTGAAACCACAATATCAAACACGATTCACAAAGTTCAGCCCCAACTTACACAAGTTGATAATACCCAACCGGTTAGACCACATCCAGCACTAAGTGATGAGACATAAGCAGCAGTAGCGCGAAGACCGTGACAAATCGATTTGTCATCGTTCTCAGGAGCTATGGACTATGTGCTTCCTGAAATTTAAGCACATAGTCTCGGGTGAAAAAATCAGCTTGTTTTAGTGAGCACTAAATTTCACGTTTTGTTGCTTTATATTGGCCGCATGTCAAACCTTTGGAAAATGTAAAGTCTCAGGTCTTTAGGAATTAGCCAGTAACGATTGACGCTCAACAAGCCAACATTACTTGTATTAACGAGTCGCCTACTTTTTGACCTTCGCAGAGGACCTTTAGACGTGGTTTTGGCCACCATTTACATGATATCATCTGCAAAGCGGAAATGCGATAAATTGTTCTTTAATCGATAGTAGAAATGTTGACTTCATTCTTCAACTTACGAGTGTTATTTAAAACTATAATTCAAACCTGGCAATGAATCACCCTTTGGAAATGTATGACAATAAAGTAGAGAAAACTTGAAATGAAGATATCTTGGGAAAAATGAGAGATTTCAGCTGCCAATTTGAACATTGAAAGGAATCTATCTAATTCAGTTTTGAAATGGCAACAGAGATTAACCTAAGCACATGTAGTGGTGTGTGTATGCTGAGGAGGAGCAAAGTTAAACCTTTAAGCATTTACTCAAGCCTTCACAATGGCTATCCAAAAGACGAACCTATTACTAACTAGAACCATTAGGAGCCGGTGAGAAAATTCACCAAATTGATGAGAGCGGTGTAATTGTGATCGTAAGGACCACTTATACATTGGCTGCCTACGTATGTGCTTCTGAAAAAAGCAAATGCAGGGCAGCTACTGAGCATTATTATTTGTATTAAGTATGGAGGAGCTTGACAGAGAGAACAGGTAAATATCAATAATAGTGACTGTAAGGCTTACGCACATGCCTTCCCTGCGTTCTCCATCTAAAGTCATTCTAACTTAAGATTGTGATTTTAGAACGACTTCTTCTTCCTATTTGTCGAAGGAAATTCGTCAATTTCTTTAGAACCACTTGTGTTTGTTCTTGTAGCCATTGTGGATCGACTCAGATGCCTGAGGTTTCATATTCGATTCCTGGACTGACCATTTTCTCATTCCTTGAGCACAACTCAAAGATGTCAATTTGACTTCTTAAAGTCTCGTAGACGACAGTAAGCAGAAGGTTCGGTCCAATCCTGAGAGAAACTTTCATGACCACCACAACCAGTTCCAGAAGAAAGACATTTATGAATCGCAGTGCCATCCAACTTACTTTATGCAATGTTTTTTTTTCCAAACCAGGCCCTCTTAATATTTCATGCAGTTTATCCCAGGAAATCAATGTCATTCCTCCGATGGAAATGCGGATTCTCCTTCAATTCACCTCCTAACACAGTTTGTTGAAAAGTCCCCCGTGTCTTGGGCTTGATTTAGTGAGTAACACTAAGCTTCTTCTGGAACCAGTGAAGTGAATAAAATTTAAGAAGACTTTGCTTCTCAGAGTTAAGCGGGAAGCCCAAACTTGGTGTCGCAACCAAGTTGACGGCTTAATGCGTTATTCGTTCAAACTCTCAGTCATGATAATGAAATGTAAGTAAGGCTGAAAAATATAAGATAGGATATACAAGATGATGAGATTATATTTCTTGCGTAAAGCAATGGCACTTTGGGCGCAACGCACTTTTGAGTTGCGGGAAAAATCAATGCCCGGAATGTGTCGTCATATAGTGCAAATGAAATCGTCGCGACTTTCTAGACATGTTTTCATTAGGAACATGACCACTGAGCGAACCTAGGAAGTGGCGCAAGAGGAAGAAAAAAACTCTGTTGTAAAACTCTAGCAAATGGCGAAGGGTCAAGTAAAATATGTGAAGCACCGACAAAATAAAATAATGGGAGTGTGGGATGTATTTTTAAAGCCTTCTTTATGTGCCCGCAGCTACTGTAGGCGTTGTACGTACTTTTGTTTTCTTACAAGCAGAGGAAACCCAACGTTTTTCTGTCGACCAGAGGCTTCTCTTCGACAATTAGAACTCTTTAAAAGCAAATCGAAAGAGGTACAAAAGGACAAGATGTTCCCTACTGGAATCGAGCCTGTAAGACCACTGGTTTAAGAATGGATTTGATTATAAACACCCCTTCTATTCCTTGATTTGGTTTCTTTAGTTAAGCAGGTGCTTGTTTTCAAAATGCGTTAACGACCTACAAGTCTAAAACAAACCAATTGTTGACAACTGCCAACAACGTCAACAATACAAAAATTCAAATCCATGTAAAATTCGACGACTCCAACTCAATCTGAGGCAAGTCAGCGAAAATGTATGACTCGCTAAATAGAAAATCAATGTGAATTTCAAGTGGGCGCCCCTTTACATGCCTTCCTGGAACCGGAGACGAGCGCGCTATTTGAAAGTATCTTCGAAATTAACTTGCGAAACTTTTCTCATTAACAAAAATACTTTCAGTCCCCTCCTCTGTCGCGCTGCTTCTTGATAATGCGCGAAAAATTAAGCATCCCCAAACTGCATAAGAACCCCTAGTGCGAATATAATCGTGTAAAAAAGTGCACTGCTCCAACTACTTAGCATTTCTCCGTTTTGTGTTTGCCTTTGAAGGTAGTCGGTAAATAAAGTTCGCTGCAGCCTTGAAATACCATTGAGTCCAAGTTTCAACTTTTCTACGGTCCTTATTCGAAGTTTTGAAACATTTTCATTGGATATCCTCATTGTTGGGTGGGCTGCGAACAAAATGAGATGAAATTCGTGAACCGTGTCTTTATCGCACACTGCGCGCGTGGGTGGGTACATCGCCATAAAGCACACTGTATCCAGAGGCTATGGGCAAGTATTTACGTTCACGGTGGTCTCTTGTACTCCCCGAGTTATGATTCGGGGATTGATTTTATGTTTGACTAATTATTCAGAGGTAAACACCAAAAATGCAACCGACTGCTTAATCGGAAAGGATTAAGCCACAAAACCCGCGGCTGTGTGCGATGTTGGTGCTGCAAGAGCCATTTGGGATTTTCAATATTTCAACATCAACTCATATCGTATTCAATTAATTTTTTCAACGCACTTTCTGCTGGTGCTCAGTCTTGTGTGCAGTTGGCTTCTAACTCGGAAGGGGATTTGGATTTTTGATTGTTTTCCGTTAATATGATCGCAAGAGCAAGTGCGTCAAAATTTACTTTGAAATTGACCTTTGCTTTAGCACTTGTGTAATCCTTCAGTGACATCGATAGCAATTTACCAGCGCTGCCCTGGTGTGGAGATGGGGGATGTTCTCATAGCTTGCTATTTCAGTTTTAATTAAAACAAATCGAAGGACCCAATTCAAACCTGAGCCCATCCGCTTTACCGGCAATCTCTTGTACAGGATGCACTAAGCTAACCCTATCAAGTTCTCAAATAGAGAGCGACAAAAAAAAAATACCCCACTAACACCATAGCCATAGTGCCCACCACCAAAGGAATACAATTACGCTTTAGCCAAACTAAAACAAAATCCAGATGAAAACTTTTGGAGCCGCAAACAGAGGCCGCGCAGAGGTTCCCTTCATACTGAGAATACGGAGAAAAAAACACACACAATCCTCTCACCACCTGATGTCGATACCTAAAAGTCACTAATCGATCCGACTCAGCCACGGTGGTCGGTTCTATGTCGGCACTAATACCCCTGAAGCGAAATCCTCTTTCGGAATTTTAAATGGGATCTAGGGAAATCCGAACTATATTCATTGTTCGAGTGCAGATCCCCACTGTCATATAGGCCGGATTGAGGTGGGCCCGAATGCACATTGATGATTGTTAATGTTGTTGCACACCTACTCCACGTGAAATGGATGCGAACACTCTTTGGCCGTAAGTTTACCAATCCGATAAAGCGGAGTGGAAGAAACCCAATAGCTATTGTTTGTCTACCCTTTCATTCATTCAGTTGTTTGATGTCGATGCATACATTTTCCTGTGTGCCTGTGGGAATATTGGACGCGTTGTAAAGGTATTTGGTTTAGACATCTGTTATCCAACATGGTTTTTTACTAGTGTTCTAGTCGACGGACATGAGGAGTTTTTTTTTTTTTGCTCTCATGTCGGTGTCCTTTATCATTTAGAAAATCTATTTGATTTTAGTCCATGATGATAATCTTATAGAGTTATTGGTTTCTCGTATTTCATCTTGGGGTGCAGAATTTTGAAAGGAAGTCTGTACCAATGGTACTACCGTGAAGCACGATCGTAACCACGTTCAAGACAGATTTCCAGCTAGCAGTCAGTCATCAGATTCTTACAAATGTTCACTAACTTTTGCATGTTACAGCAGAGAAGCAGTTAATATCGCCCCCTTTGGTGTCGTTCCAATGACTTATGAAAAAAAAGAAACCGAAAAAAAGATTTCTCAATTAATTTTCGCCACCTTCTTCGAGTGGTGCTGCAACTTGTTGTGGGCTTTCTCCTTCAGGTATTCAATCGCCTGGTGTTTCCAGTTACAAAGAATTTCATCACTTAAATCTTGACTCAAAAGAAACAGAAGTTAGCAAGATGTCGGTACAGATGCCCACTTTCACGCTATTCCTAAGGCGCACAGTCTTGCGTCCCCTTCAGATTCCAGCACATGCTTCGTTTTGACTTCATTTTGACCTCATTTCAAGCAGCTTCCAGTTTATTTTCAGCACAACGTCCTTTTGACGTCTCATGGCTGTCGCGTTAAACGAACTTTTTAGGATATCGTATCTCTAGTGCTATGACGTGAGTTTCAAACGACATCCTCAACAACAATGTTCAAAAATTCACAAACGTGACGCCTTGTCGAAAATTTTCGAACGCATTGCTGAACTGGTCTAGTTCTTATTGGAGATCTCGGTTAAGTGACCTAAGAATCAGTCTTTGAAAGTTAGTCAGTGAAACGAGGCGTTAAAGAACACCGTAGTCTGGGATGGCCTACAAATGAGTGGAATCTGGTAAGACTGTGCTACCTGGAGAGGCAGTATTAAGGTCCAACACCACCTCGGACTGTAATGACACCCAAAGAAGAAGAAGCTAACATTCTTCGGGCAATGCTTTGCGGCCTTATTGTTTGCATGATTTTTACTTATAAGCCATTTAAGCAGCTTCTGGTCCTTAGAAGCATATACAGATATTAGTTCAAAAACGTGTGCATTCTATACCGGTTGTGTTATACATTTCCTCTCCATAACGGTTGGATATGTCCTAGTCAGAATGCTGCTATGCTCTATGCTGTGAATGACTCCTCTTATAATACAAAGGGTATTTAGTTTCTGTCATGTATTTTTTAAGGGAAGGACACACAATATCGACGTCTAGGACAGAGTGTTCTACTAGGAAGCAGCAACTTCGAGGTAGTCAAGGACTTCGTATACCTCGGTTCTGCGGTAAATAGGGACAACAACATCAGAACCGAAATCAAACACAGAATCACCTTTGTCCACCTCTCCTTTTTGAGCTCACGAGGCAATTGAAAAATGGACCCATCCCTCTAAAGGCTCAGCGGGCTTTGTATAACAGCTTGATCATCCCAGTCGTCCTTAACAACGCAGAAACTTTAACGTTACTAAAAGCGGATGAGGAAGCCTAAAGTCTTTTTAGGAGAGTGCGATTTTTTCTCCTATTTGCGCTGATGGCATCGGGAGGAGAAAAGTCAACGATGAACCTTATACTCTGTACAGTGGCATGCGCCTGGCAAAGCGTTTTTGGAAACAACGCTTAAGATGTTAGGGTCATGTAGAGCGTATGAACAACACTTCTCTGGTCCGAAAAGTTTTCGAATCTGAGCCATTGGGACAACAAAGGACGGCCCAGATTGAGATGGCGCTCATAAGTGCAAAAACAACAACAACAACAAACTTGAAGTTCGCAATTGGGAGCAGCTGACGAGAGATCGTGCCGACTGGAAACACAGGCCCACTCCGGACTACGGCGCCATGGAATGAAGAAGTTGTTTATTTTTGTTATATTTTCCAAACATTTCGCATGAAAATAGAATTTTTGGAAATTAGAAAATCTGTTATGTCTAAAAATACAGAGATGTTACGAGTCAAATTTGGAAAATAAATGGCTTCTTTTTATGTTTTCAGAATACATCTTAAATTGATGTCGATGGTTTTAAGGATATCTTCAACTAGGTTTGCACTTGAATTAAAGTAATTGGCGCGGAAATCATTGAACGCACATAATGGTGGGACAAAACATGTACACAAACTGGTTCGATAAGTGTGTCTCTTCGTTTCTCAATTGGAGATGATTATACATATCGACTAATTTTTTGTCCTTATAAAGACAGTCTGAGATTTCTAACGAATTCGTCTCTATCTTTAATTTTTTTGAAACTGTGATTAATGCTTGCATTCAGAAAACACATCTTGTTTTATGAAGGGAACGTGGTCAGAAAAGGTGGGGCCAGAAATAGTAGGACGAACGAAACTTCAGTCCAGAGATCGAATCTAGATCTCCCACATAGGAGTCGACGAGTGCCACGATATTAGGAGGATGGAAATAAGCGACTAAATAAATATCCTATGCCATGTATAAAATTGCGAATGGTATAAAAATTCTTCATAACTCTCTATGTTTTTAAATTGTGATATGTTTCCAGCTCTGACTGAAAAAAAAAAGAGAAGATAACAAAATAATAAAGTTCCAATTTGTCGAGTGAATTTTTGTGATTTAAGTTCTTTTACTCTATTATGAGAAAGATTTCCCCTTTAAAATGCAAAACAAATGAGAGTATCGTAACTGACACCAGACGTCATATCCGCATGATTACGTGAGCTCTCGTTAAAACGTATCATCATTACGTAATGAACACAAAGATGATTGGGGAGAATACTCGTATATGACCACCAAAATGTGGGTCAAACTAAATAATCATTAGACATTATTTTCCGTGTCCTAGGCAACCACTGATATCGTCTTCACTTGTGCGTTATGAGGTAAGGCGTAGGGTACTTGTCAACTGCGCTCGGAATGAAAGTGATACTAATTCATCAGCTGTCGCCATTTCAATTTGATTCGTATCAATTTCATTTTGTAGGGGACTGTATTCATATTGGAGGTAATGCATATCTATGCATTTCGAAGAATATTAAATGAATTTGACTTGTATCTATTCTAGGGAAGTCACTGTTTAAAGTTTTTTTTTCTCTAGATGCTTATAATAATGGAATTTTAACCCTTCAGCATGTTATGTTAAAACAAATGAATCAGTTTAAACTGAACTTGGCTCTCTTTTAAATGAACAGGCATATCCTAGCTGTTGTTTTGGGGTGGAAGCAAATCAATATGCGAGCGCACTTAGTGGAAAATATAAAGCATGGGTTTTCTAAGTATATAGGATGCAAAAAGTTGAATTGAAATTCCGTGGAAAACCGTTTTGTGCCTAGTTATGATGCAAATTGTCTTTCGAAGGTAACAGAGACAGTCCTTTTATGTTTTGGACGCGTGGTATTGGATGTTCGATAAATGTTGGCAACAAACTGTTCGTATATCGGCTTGAAGTGGAATATACCTGCTATTACTCCATTATGTTCATTCCTAGTAAAAAGCTAATTACATTTAAAAATTTGTGAATATTCGTGTATTATATTGATTTTCAGAAACAATCAGAAATCAATAAGAGTCGGAATATATGCCAGTTTTTTTTATAGCAAAAGGGAAAGGCTTCAACGAGCGACTAGTGAGAGCAATTGTTTAAATTTAGCTCGATATGAGCGAAATTCAGTGCAAGTGCATTAGGAGAGAGATTTGGAAGTTGCCGCAATTAGATGGTTTAACAGTCTACAAGGGACCATTGTCCCTTCTTTAGCGCCTACTTTTGTAGTGCATTTTATTATCTTCATACGCATGGATGGGGCCTGTAGTTTATTCTTGACTTCGAACGCCCTTTCATGAGAAGAACTCTTCAACGTTTGTCAGCAACTTAAGGGGTATGTTAACCGTGTTACTTGTGTTGTCATTATAAGGTTTTCTTGAATTAGAAATGATTGAATTTTAAAGGCCTGCTCACCGACAAAAACAGTGATAACATCTATTGTTCGCTCACTGTTGATGAAATAAATCACTTCTGCAGCTGTTAAAAAGCATTGTAACAGACATCAATTGCTGCTGCAAAGTTGACTTAATTTGATGATACCTGAAGAACGCTGGTTCTTGTCGTCGTCATGCTTCTTGTTACATCCTTTTTTTTTATCGAAGTTTAATGTAACCAAATCGATGTTGAAAAAATGCGATTGCGAGGCAGGAATGCACAAATACCCAAAAAGCCCATTGGCCATAGAAAACAGGATTTCATGGTTTGTCAGCAATATGTTGGTTTTGTTATTTTTCAAAAAGTGCATTGACAATGAATAGTTTTTGGACGCTTTGGAATGATGACTTGGGTAATTTAATATGAGAATTGAAATTGAGGAGTAATTTTAGGCATTATGGGAATTTATTGTCAATACCAAATTTCCCATTTCCTTAGAAGAAAGGCTATTATCTACAAACTTCAGTTCTTATAAAAAAGGCAAAGTGATGACTCCAAATTGATGTCTATCGTTTTGATAAGGATAAACTTCGACTTTAAAAAAAAATTATCACATTCGGCCCCGCATAGTTTTGCACTAGCTTTGGCATAGGGTAACCTTTTGAACCTTTCGAACATACATGCGGGTTTCAATTGAATAGGGGAATGAAGGCTCGATTCTCTCACTTCCCAAATATTAATATTAGTTATTGGCATGTTATATGTCGTTTATGAAAAGGCCACAAACGATAAGAATGCCCCCTTGCCATTAAGCATAGATAGATGAAAGGAATGATCAGAGATGATAACATACAGGAAAAAACAAACAATTTCTTGAAAAAAAGTGATTCGCTACCTAGTTGCTGAAGAGGACGATCGATTTCGATTTAATTTTTAAAAAATTCAAACCTTCCAAATTCCAGACAATACTCAAAGAGTACTGATTTTTCAGGAGAAGGTCGACATTTGGACTCGGCTATAAATTGAAGGTCGTCTCTATTTGCAAGTGACCAACAGCACCCATAGCACATAAGAGCCTTTATGAACCCCAGCTTCAACCAATGTATTTATTTTACTTGTAGTGTATTTTTATTTTTCATTTCATAGCAAAATATTTACGATTTTTGAAAATTAGTTTGTACAGAGAAAGAGCATTAAAATATTTTAGAAACAAATCTTTTAAAATTATTTTAAACATTCCTAAGTACTACAGAAATATACTTTGTAGATAGAAGCTTTTGATCGAAATCAATGATAAATATGAATTTTAAAATTTTGTGGAACGTTCTAGAGGAAACGACAAATTTTGTATTTTTATGTTTGTTTGTATGTCTTTGCATTAATATGGAATACAATGACCGAATGTGTTTTTTTTATTTGTAGAAACAACTTGGAAAAAAATTAAAGCAGGTGTAAGAGTAGAAAAACAAACATAAGATTTGGTATAAGTGACAAGCATGTCATAAGTCTATATATACACATACACAAAATGACACTCTTTAAATGACTGTGGCGGTGAATAGACGTGAATAAAAATTTGTCTTCGGATTATAAAGTACTGTTTTCTTTTATTTTGGAGTTTAAGAGTTTTTCAGGTTTACACAGGTAAATAAAACATAAGGGAAATCATTGCTTCATTCTCCATTCAAAGATTCAAACGTTAAAGCTTAGTTATGTAGCTGACAAGTCTGGTGGTTTTGAAGATTTTTACAAAAACTTGAATAGGCGCATGGGTTGTTGCGGGTTACCGAGAATCAAACAATATTTCCTTTTCTATGTTACTCATGATATTGAAAGTAAAAATAACGCGAAAAAATTACCTTTAGGATACGGAACGATTGACCAACCAATGCAGGGCATTGAAAATTGTATAAGTAATTTTGAACACCAAGTTTTTAGAAAAAATGGAATATTGCTGTTTTGTTGTAAAGTTATGTAATATTGAAATTTTGAAAATTACAGAAAAATAAAATTCTTCCACTATTTGAGTTAATACATGTTTGTATTATTAACTTATTCAATTCAACTGGGGAAAACAATTTAGTTTCTCTAAACAAAGCCTTCCAGTCAACACGATTTTGTTCCTCCAAAATTACAAATGATTCGATTTCATGGAACTATGCCATTCTCATAGTTAAAATAAATTATTTTTTTATATGTACATACATATGTCAAATCTGAAATAAATGCGTAACACGAAGGCCACATACATCCTGTCGCATTTATTTCACAAAACAATAGTCACTTAAAAGAAAAAAAAATTTTTTTTGCATGCAAATATTTTGAAAATTCATGTTGCTCAGGATATGTGAACATACGCGATTTTTTTTAACGTGCCGCGACAAAGTAGCCTCATTTGCGTCTCACAGACTTCGTATTTAAATTGAATGATGTTAAATTGAATTAAGTTCTCACATGATTCTGCCTTAGAGACATTACCGTCACCGTCAACGCGATTTTGTCTTTTAACGTATTGTTTGTTGAGGAGCAGTGTAGACAAGCGTCATTGTGCAGCAGTTTTTGAAAGAAGAAGTGTCGATTTCGTGCCAATTGAGTTTAGAAATGTTTAACAATGAGATAAGGAAACTTGAAAAAAATGCACAATGTTGCCTGTGAGGAATTAGGAAAAGAGCGAATGATTCTTTTAAGGTTTTGATGAGAATGAGGATAAAAGTAATTTTTATGTGCAACCAACATTCATGCATAAAGTATATTTGAAAGTAATGTATTCGATGATTGACAAAAGGATTTACCCAAGTAAGGCGTTGCTTTATCAACAACTACTGCTGCAAGAAAAACGCAAGAAGTTTTGCGATAAAAACCGACTCTGCCTAAAGCTATTCCAGAACCGCTGCAAGCGTCAAAAAATCGCCTCTGAGCACCCAGCCTCAGGAACAAAATTTATAATCAACAGAAAAATAAAATGCAATTTAATACAAAATATATAGTAGTTTTCACCGATAAGACCACTTAACTAATTACAGAAAAAATCCAACAGTTAAGTATGCCACTCATCTGCACTCTCGAAGTGAGCGTGAAAGCAGCACTCAATGCTTGCATTCATCGATATCATAAATCGCCACAGAAATATTCGCCTTTAATTTAAGGTAAAATTAAATAGGCAAACACAAATGAATTTTGTAGCTTTCCAGCATTCACAATTTACAACCCTTAAAGGGCCACCTGTAAATTAAATTCAGAATTATTTATTCGAGTACAACATTCACAGTTTGCACATCCATCTCCGCAGCAATCCGCTCAGGATCTCAGCACCCGACTGATAATAAATTTCGTTAGATTTTCCGTGATGACAGGCTCAAAGTCCTTCAGCGGGGGAAACTTTATTGCTTTGCTGCCTGTGTAGTTTGCTGTGTTTTTGCCTCTTTTTTATCTCATTTAATTCCATTGAACGGAGTTTACCAACCCAGGCAAACTGACTAAAGCCCCCGCAATTCGCCTAACTTTCCATCTCAGCCAGATAATTGTGGTTCAGTTACTTGTGGCGCGAAGAAACCCTTACATTCTGCCACAACGGCTGCCTGTGAAGGGAGGAAATGAGCGGATGCCACTGGTATTGAAGGATGACAATTTTCTTAAGCCGCCAAACACCCACCACCCCTCCACCCAGTCAAGCTCATCTCTCATCCAGACCCACTAAAACTATGTCCTAGAGCGCTGCCTGTTCACCCTTTTTCACCCGAAAAAGGCCAAAGTAATTTCCTGTGAGAGCAATAAAAAGAAACAAGCACTTCGGGAAACGACCAACCAAAAACAACAACTCCAACGCCAGAGTGTCCTTTCGTAATTACGAGAAAATAGATGGATAAGGATTTAAACAAGAAAAAAAAAAACAAAAATAAACGAAGACCGGATAATAAAAGTAAAAATTTAGATTTTCGCGACCGAGGGCGGAAAGCAAACAAAAAAATGCAAACAACTCACCTGGTTTAGTGCTGGATGATATATGTTGTTGTTGTTGTTGCTGTTGCTGGTGTTGTTGTTGTTGCTGCTGCTGTTGTTGTTGCTGCTGCTGCTGTTGTTGTTGCTGCTGCTGCTGCTGTTGCTGTTGTGATTGTTGCGATTGCTGTTGTGGGTGCTGTCCATTATGCTGAACCTGCTGCTGTTGCTGTGCCTGACTGTGTGCCGGATGAATGGCCAGCAATTTAGCTTCAGGCGGCTTATGGGGGCCCATTGTTATTTGAGGCGCCCCAATTGCCATTGTTGGCGCTGGCATCATTAATGTTGACATTGTCAACATTATTTTTCCTTGTTGTTGATTACTGGCAAACACAATTCTTAATTTATTTTTTCCTTTTTTTCAAATTTCCTTTTTTTTTTTTTGTTGCTGGAAAATTAACTTTTTTCTTTCGAATTGACCGAACACTTCTCACAGAGACGATATGAAGATGGGACGTGTATGATCTTTTTTTTATTTTTTCAAAATCTTCGAATATTTCTTGATGTCCGAACAAAAATGCACTTGTCTTGCTTGTATTGTTTTTATTTTTGTATTAAATTAAAAATACCGTACAAAACACGGATTCGAAAAATCTGCAATTTAATTGTTTTAACGGAAAAAATAAACAATTTTTTTTTCTTCAACAAAATGAAACAAAATAATTTACGCGTGCAGACGATTCGCTCAGATTTCGGCGAAAGACCGCTAAGACAATGAACAAAAATTGTTGGCGGCTTACGCTGAAAAACAAACAGTAACCCGAACCTCTCAGTGAATGCAACTTCCTGTTATCAGAGCTAGAGATAATCTGAACTCAGTCCAGAGTCTTTCAAACGGAAGGACCCATCATTGCACGGAATCCGAGTGGCGCTAGTGTAGCAATATTATTGTTTGCTTGGTTCGTATTTAACCGCTGGTGTTTTAAGAGAGCAGAATGTACTCGATTTTTGCGTCGACTGATTTAACAAAGATATTTGAACAATTTCTCCCCACACCAGTGGCTAGCTAGAAGAAACAAGCGTTGAAGTGGGCCTCTTCGAAAATCGAAAAAAACAAATTTTTCTTTGTCATTTCTATTTGACGAGATTAAGTTGATTTTTTGTTCATTGCTCGAACAATTCGGCCAGAGGTAAACACCAATTGCGTGAAGACAATGGTGATAATAATAATAAAAAAAAACACGAGCGGATAACAGGAACTATTCAAAGAGAGCCGCAATAATAACAGTCACACACAACAGGATCCTAACTAAATAACGTACTAAACCGTGAGGCGACGCTGTTCTAACTAAAGCTTTTTCGAAGTTTTTCACTTTCTGTGTGGAACAAGACAAGCAGCAAAAAAAAAAAACACACATCAAGAAATGACTTACAACAACACCACTCAGGACGGTAGCGACTGTCGAGAAGAGAAAAAAAAACATTTAGCTGAACCCACGAGGACACACGACGACATGAATAAAGCCGTGACAACCACAACAACGGCGATGACTACACGACGACGACGACAACGACGACGATGAGGAAGACGACGACAACGAGGGCAACACTGATGTTGATAGTAATTGTGTGCGAGCAAAAGGATACAATACAGCACACGCTGCTCGCCCATACACAGAGATCAGCTAGGATGAGATTTCGGGAGAGTAAGAGTTCTCGCTTCTTCTTGAATTTCAGAGAATTGTGCCGCTGAATTGTTCCGAATGGGGGATTGTACACGTATAACGGTTAAGAAGAAAAATGCATTCCCATTTCATAGTGGTTGAGAGAGCGAATGCGAGGCACACGAAAAGCGGAAAAACAAAACTGAGCAGCAATCTCGAATGGGTGTGCATTTGAGTGTGTTTGTAATTTTGGTGCTCATTTATAATTTACAGCCACAATCGTTCTCTTTTCCTCGCTTAACTCTGAAAACCATTTGAATGTGGTTGTTGCCGCTCGTCTCTGATTACAAGAGAAACACGGAATTCCTTTTGCGAGATGGTTTATTCGGAAAAGGACACAGCAGCAGGGAATGCGCAGGACCGAGAATTTCATACCGAAAGGATTTTGTTCTAGGATAAGTGCGAGAGGAATGTTCGGAGTTTGGGATGAAATTTGGAAAGTCCTCTTTAACTTGAATTTTGTTTTAACCGCTGTTTTTTTTAATTCCACTTTAAAACCCGTTCAAATCGAGGGATATCCTTTTAAGTGAGCATAAGGGTTGACACATTGCTTTGGATTTGAATTCGAAATAAAGCGGGTGGACACTTCCTGCGAAGTGGAGTTCCCTCTCAGATGGATGAACACCACATCGGAAAATTTCCCAATATTCGGGGAAATTTCTGGGAAATTTGCTTTTGAATTGAGGAAATTCCCAAAGCATTCAAACTGAATTCAACAGAAACGGCGAATTTATTGAAAAGATGGGTTAAATTGTTTTTCATTGCCTTGCACTTGTGAATCACAACAGTGTGAAATGTTTTAATATTGCTGATACGACACGGTGGCCTAGATTGTGAAGTGGGTTGTTAAATATCACTCATACGACATAGGGATCCATGGAATGTCTACTCTAAAGAAAAAATATGTTTGGGAAACTGAGGGGCTTGCTGATTGTTCTTTGCTTTTCGACTTATTGGAAGAAACGGCAATTCATCGACAGGTTCGATTTAAAATGTAAACCAAAACACATAAATTTGAAAGTGAACTTAAAATGTGTACCTTCTGTTCAAAGAACAGTTCATGGCATTTACTTTTTAAAAAGGATACCAAGTAAATGTTGGCCCTAACTTGGTCTGAAGTGCTTCACTCGGAAGGTCCCATTTTGGGGGACTTTTGCGAATTTACCAACTTTGGTGTGGATAACACGAGTTATGTTGACTTACAAAGCATCGCCCTCAAGTGGATTATTCCTAAAGAAGTAAGACGTTACACATCCCACGAGAAAATAATCCAATGATGTGATATCGCATGTTGCATGTATTTAGAAATTAAGCGAAAGTAAGTGCCACCAAAATTATTTCTCAACGATGGCTCGTAGCGTCGTCCAGTTGACGGCAGACCTCACTGAGACCATTTACCTCTATCTCAAAAAGCAAATATCTCAAAAAACAAACTTCAATTGCTAAGCTACATTGACGTGATTGGACGAACACAGCGAGCCATTAAAGAGGCAATTGTTGGCACTGAAACGGAAGCTTCAAAAATGGGACTAGTGTTTAATGAGGGCAAAACGAAGTATATGCTGTCATCGAGGAAGAACACACAACATTGACGTCTCGGAAAGAGCGTATTACTAGGCAGAAGAAACTTCTAGATAGTCAAGGACTTTATCTACTTGGGCTCCGCGGTAAATAGGAACAACAACATCAGTACTGAAATAAAACGCAGAATCACTCTTGCCAATTGCTGCTTTCTCTAGCTCAAGAGGCATTTGAGTAATACAGCCCTATCTCGATTGACTTAACTGGCTTTGTACAGCAGCTTGTTCATCGCAGTAGCCCTTAATGGCGCAGAAACTTCAACGTCACTAAAAGCGGATGAGGAAGCCCTTAGCCTTTTCGAGAAAAAAGTTTTGCGTGCGATTTTTGGCCCTGTTTACGTCGATGGCGTCTGGAGGAAAGGATTCAATGACGAACTCTATAGGCTCTACGGCGTATTGCGCCTGCTCGAGCGTGTTTGTTTATTTTGTCTTTCTAATAATTTGTATTTTTAACGTTTACGTTATTTCTTCACATGAAGTTGTATAACGAATATTTTAGTATAAAAATAAATACATAGTATATTTATGGATATGATATGAAATGAGATGTGTGTTGTCAATTCCGGAAATTAAAAAAAAAATCCCTAAAAGTAGAAATTTTGAAATGCCCAACATCCTGATACAGAAATACAAAAAAGTCCAAATTGTATGTCTAAAATATAGAAATGTTAAAGATTTCGAAATAGAAAAAATTCCCAGATGTCGAAATTGGGGACCCCAATTTCGGCCCAAGACGCACTAATTCTCGAAATGTCCAATGCGTTGGTCATGACACTGGAATGCCAAAAATCCCGAGAAAAAAATGGTTTCACACACCAAAAAACCGGCAATTCAAAGTTTCATGGTCAAATTTACATACGGTTAAAATTGCAAAATTTCAACATTGCAAAATGTCCAATCTTCCGATACGCCATGAAACCCGAAAATGAAAACGTGACAAAAGATTTCCAGAAATGTCCAATATCCTAAAATGTCCTATATTCCGCACGAATGCAATAAATGGACGAAATGACAGAACTTCTCAAAATCACAAACTGTCCGATGTTACAAATATGCCAAAACCCAAAGAGCCAAAATACAATAATTTTACCAAAGTTCTGAAGATTTACAATCTTGAAAATCCAAAATTCCAAAGTGCCCAAAAACCAAAACTTATAAGATCCTAAAACACTCAGATGTCTCAAAATGTTAGTCATTCCAAAATGTCAATTATTCGGAAATGACCGTCACGAAAAGTCAAACCTGATAATTCTCACGATATCGAAAAGCTAAGATACCGGAATGCCCAAATTAAAACAAAGTTGGAAATTTGCTTTTTTGTATAATGTCGAATTTAAAGCTTCAAGTTGTACAACGGCAAGTACGGAGTTCCGGAGGCAACTAGTCTTTGTGGTGATTTTTCTGATTTTGTTTTCGGAATTCTGCATCCAGCTACAAAAACATGTTGACGACGGATGTATGTAGAAAGCAGGCTTGAAGTGATCAGCCGCCATTTATTGAATTCTTGTAGCTCTACGAATTCAGCAGTACCTTCAAATCCGGAGTTCTTCTGAGAGAGAAGCAAGAGGTTGACATCGTATAGTTTTGTTTATTTTTTCTTTCTAATAATTTCTAATATATTTAACGCTTACGTTATTTCTTAAAACATTAAGTTATAAAACGAATATTTTTAACATGGAAATAAATACATTATTTTAACTTCTGTAAATGGAAGTATATTTAATTCGGTGAGTGTATATGTGGGGACATCGAACTGTAGCAAAGCTCAAGATTGAAGTGCAACTCCCTTCTTTCAACCGCTTAGGTAGAATGACAGTTAAGGACTTGGAAAGAGTCCGATATTTCGTAACTTGAGTCGTTGTAGGCTCGGGAGTTGAATTGTGCAATCCGTGGTAACTTCACCTTCTTTCTTTATTTACCTTAAATTTTAAAGGGCTTTAAGCGTTTGTTTTTTCTCTTCCAAGACAAGGCTCTTATCGTAGCGTTGAATTCAGATTATTAGAAAGCACAAAACCCAAAAAGATATTGAAAGAAGAAAACAATAAAAACCCTATTCGAAAAACAAAAAAACCCGACTTTGAACAAAATGTTATTGTTTATTTCTTATTAGCTTTCATTTTCACTTTTAATTTAATTAAATTTATTCATTCCTTAGGCCTTGCTGGGGCCTTCATCCTATATCTCGATTAATTCACTCTCTTGTATTGTCTTGTATAATTTTAATTATTTCAGTTGTTTTGAATTCATTCGGAGCGTTTTCGCGGAAGCGTGCTCGTGTCTCGGAGGCGGCTTTAACTGTTATGAATGTAATTACCGCCGAAGAAATGCTACATTGTATCTTCGAATGAAAATTATCGCATAATTAGTATGCAATGGATGGAGGTATGCATTTTAATTAGGTTTGAACGACTTAGGCTTTGTGTGTAAGAGTGATGTGACGAGGAGATGACTTTGCGTTGAAGAGTTTGAGTATCGCGGAGTCTGCATGACAAGAGGTGTAAATTGAATTATTATTTAGAGTCACCGGGGCATGCAGGAAATATGTTAAGTAAAGTGAACTCATACCTTCGTATTATACCATTATAATTTGCTCTAATTAGGGCGCACAAATGACGCCACCTGAGGCTGTTCGCACAAAAGGGCAAATGATATATCCCAAGTGCACTTTCTTCTTCTGCGCAGTATTATGAAATAACACAAGGAACTTGGATTGTTTCTGAGCACATGAAAATTTGTTATTTCTCCTTTTTTCAGCTCAATTCAAATTAGTTGAAATGAAACATCTGGGAATACAGTTTACACTCAAAATTGGCAGGTATTGATGATTGGCTGAGATAATGTTCTAAACTGTCTAATAAATTGAAGCCTGAAAAAAATGTTTGATTTTGTAATGTGGGTGGCGCGGGGGTTTGAAATGATTGTATATGCAAATTTTTGACATTTTAGACACAAAACTCTTACCGGGGTAGGCAATGGGTTATACTTTAAGTAAAAGCTTGATACGAATTATTCAAGTCAATCATTTGCATGTCGAAAAAAATTTACACGAGTAGATAGAAAGTCCCTAGTTGTAGTAGGTCACTCATTATTTAAGGTTGTTCCAGTGAGAAAAAATCGCATAATCTTTACCCACTTGAAAAAATAAAGCTTGGTTGCAAGCTACAGCCACAACCTAACAGATCTACTATATCACCATATTCAGGCAGCGCAAGAAGCTCTTCACTCATGTATGTAGTGACTAATGCCTATAAGAGTTCAGAAAAGCAAAAGCCGATACACTGATAGATTCAAAAAAAGACAAAAATGTTTATCGAAGGTTTTAATCAACATGCAAGAAGTGTCCATAGAGACTAGCCACTTATGCTGACACCCAGGATAATAAAGGAGAACTTCAGCTCTTCTCCTTATTCTTTACAAGATACTTCTGAGTTCCTAAATTCTTCAACAACTCCTCGTGCTTGTTTGAATTGGCTGCAAAATCACATTTAAAGTCCCCCTTAACCTAATTTATACTAATGGATATTAATGGATTGGGGACAACATCCCGTAAGCCGAAATGGTAAGAATCTCGGAAGGCCAAATACTCGAAATCCAAAATTCAAGAATACCAAAAATTCAGAAAAGTATATATTCGAAAAATCAGAATCCTAAAAACACTTTGGATGTGTAAGCTAAAAGAGGCATAGTGCCCCCTTCACCAGCATCTGCTTATGGTCACTGCAGGAGCTGGAATAAATACTGAGTTCGGATAAGGACAACATCTCTAATATGAACTTTGCAAAACATTTTAAACTGTTATGACTCCTGATCTAAATTTAAAGGATTTTGATTAATTCGTGATTTTAGCTTTCGGGACGGTCATTCCATCTCCCAATATCCCACTTCGGGACATTCAGTCCGTCTCACAATACCCCTTCTCACGCTTTTCAGTCCGCCTTTTAAGGCCCCTTCTATCAAGAAAATCGAATCCTGCAACACAGCAAAATGTGATCAAAAAACTTAACTAATTTAGTGGCACTACAGCCCACCAAAGGCCAGGGCCTATCGTTTAGAACAACTACTCGTGTTGTGAGTGCTATTATTCTCTCGCTAGTAGAAGGGACCTACAGTTTTTTTATGACTCTGAAGGGGGAGTTTTGAGAAGTTCTTCAAAGACAATTGATATTTCTTGAATGTTGTCAGCAACTCGAAAGAGATGATGCTTTCAAAAAACGCTAGGTGTCCCGGGTGTGGGTCGACGCACTTACCCACTACGCCACGGCTACCACAGAGACCATAGAGCAAGACAAAAATTATCAAATTTTGTATAAAGCCTGCCTGGTTATTGCAAAAAGAGTCTAGTGCTTCATGGCTGCGAAGAAATAGCGATTGAAAAAAACAAATTTCCACGCTTTGTTTCGATATTGTTTCTGTTGTCCCTATTTTTATGGAGCTGAAGTAGAATCTAACCCACCCCTTCTGTCGGCGCACTTACCCACTTCGCTAGGGCGACCACCATAATCCACCATGTTAATTGTGAGCCACACCTTAGCGTCAAGATTTTTTGTCCGACTTAATTAGACGTTTCTTCGTATCAGTGTTTAATAGACGGAGATGTACACAATTGAGCAGAGCACTAAGATTGTTAAAGCCTTTTACGAAAATAGGCGACCAAATCAAAATGCACTTCGTGCGCATAATTGACCAAATGTGTTAACAATCGGTACAATTGTGCCCAAGTTGCAACAAATCTGGTCTGTAGGATATGTCGTCTATGCGTGCTAGCCCAGTCGTTTTTGCGGAAAACATTAATGTAGTTCGCAATCGTGTGGTAAAAGAGATTTCAAGCAGTCACCGTGAATTGGGTCCCCTATCGTGAGAAGATAATGTACCTCTTGCGGCCAGAAATTTGGAATATCGACCTGGACGATATGTGTTTTCAGCAGGATATTGGCACTTGCCACACAGGCAACGAAACAGTGGTTCATTAGCGCCAGAAATTCAGTGGCCGTGTTATTTCACGTGGTGACCAAGTTAAGCGAATGAGTGAATAGACGTGTGTTTTGGTCGCTGCAGTCAGTAAGGGCTTAAAACCCCTATATATATTTATATTTTGTTTTTTTTTTTTAAAGTGCGAAACTAAGAAATTCCATTTGCTTTGGAGACAATAGCCAACAAAAACTTAAGGCCGTTAAATCTGTCCTCTATAGTCCGAGGCGATCAACAAGGTCTTGGGAAATTGGAGTAACAGTATACAAGGCAGTCACTAAATGGAAAATATTTCAATTATATTGCATTATATTTGCATATTTGACAGAAAGAAACAAAATTAATTTATTGCAGCTGAGAGCTTTTGAGCTCCATAAGCCATTGCTATCTTCTGAGGAAGTTTTGAGTAAACAAGGTTTATTTCTTGTCTTAAATCTTGTCTAAGTTTCAGTTAATAATGTTGAAAGTCGTACCTTACATGATCATACCCCACCTATCGTTCATTGTGCCATAACCCACAAAGTAGGTTTAATTCAGCCCACTTTTAAAAGAGGTTTCACTTGAAAAGAAGAGCAAGAAATCTAGTATTCAGTGAGGAGAAGCAGACGAATGTACCATCATGATGCAACTTCTAAATTTTGTCTTGAACGATTCAAATCATAAGTTGACATTAGGACATGTTCACCCAATGTTTTTAGAAACTGGGGTGGGGGGCTGGTGGTGCAATGCCTATGTGCGACATATCATGCAAAGGGTTCCAGTTTGTATTGCTGCATCGCTTCTTTTGAGTTTCTTATGACACTCAAAGGCTGCTAATTGCCTATGTTGAGGTTCGTAATCGCCACTTAGTCCCTCATCCCTTCTTTTCGTGTGCAACTTTCACTCAGTTCCTATGTCTTTCCTGATATGTGACCCCCCAGTCGCATTCAAATAAGTAGTCAAGTTAATAAATTTCGATCCTCTATGACAGCGGATGATGAGAAATTACTTGTTTCTCTTGTTAAGAATAATACACGCGCATTTTTAGTTCGCGTGTCCTGAGAGGTACTAAGACTACTGCCAAATTTTCCTGCAAAGAGGAAAAAGATGACGATGTTTATATTCCGTTCCGTGGTGGTTTGTGCCGGTGAGAGAACAATAGCACACACAATACGAGTGAGTGAAGAAGTTAGGGACGGTAGAAGTCTACTCACTTAATTTAAATGCATTTGATGAAAATTATATTTGTAGAAAACCGTTTTAGGAAAATACCTCACTATATCATCAGAGCAAACTTAGCTCCGTCAATTTGCTCCAGGTGTGTGTCTAGCTTTCTTATGATGGATACCAACCCTTCTTCTGCTGGCCATTTCTTTCTATTCCTTCACTCAAACGTTAGAGCTGTGACAGCTTGTTTTTAATTTTCTAATTTTTCTTAAAACGTATGCCGATTTTTTCTATATCAAGATATACATAGTTTGATACAAAAACGTGATGTGTAAACTCACGAAACTGTGGGGTACTTCGTCGGTTTCCTAAATCATACCCAACACAACAATTTAAAAAAAGGATAAGCAGAGAAGGCGGATCTCTGCCAATTTAATTTTATGTAAATCGAACACGCACTCCACTCCTACCCACCAATTGATTTCACCCACAGTCGTCAAAAAAGCAACATTTTCCTTTGCAAGAGTCTTTCTTTTTTATTTTATTCATTGAAATGTATAAACTTCATTCCTGTTCTTCATCGAATTTCATTTTTTCGACCTCCACGAAGGAATTTGTCCAAGTAGGTACATCGGTGGGGTCAGCGTGGTGACAACAATCGTGGTTCCCATTACAAGAATTTCCTACCATTGAGAGAAATATATCCATTGGTTAAGAAAAATCACAAATAATTTGAAAACTTACTGTTCTTGATACTTTCTGGATCGGCGGACCAGAGATGACTGATACCGAGCGCTTTTGTATCGAGCTGCAAGCTGTTTGTAGTAAAAGCCGTGAGAATGCACGCATATTTCGTTCCTTTTGAGAATCTGTTTCCAAGACTTTCGAAATGATGACTTAAGATATATTTGTATGGCAGTCGTTCCGAACAAAGGCCTACGTGATACAGACAATACACACTGGAGACTCAAGGTGTTTCATTGCAAAGTATTAACGTTTGGGGAATGCTATTGAAGTAGTCAATTTGAATACGTTTATGATTTTCATAACTTCAAGTGGAGCGTGGTACAAAGGTGTAAGGAAATTCTTTGCACATTATGTGAAAAAGCATATCACGTACCTATTTATGATCCTGAAATAAACATAATTTGCAGTTGGCAGGAAAGATCATTACTCTAGACATTAAAGATCTTATCAGCATATGAAAGGCAAGAACCAGTGGTTAACTTTCCAGAATTATGGTCTAATCTAAATGATTGGAAGCAGAATTTGTAATGAAAAAAAAAGTTCGGGATCTCCAAGCCTTAAGCACTTCTTCTTCTTCTTCTTGCGGCGCTACAGTCCGGGGTGGACCTGGGCCTCAACCAACATGCCTCCTCAGCCAGCACGATCTTTCGCCAGCTGCCTCCAGTTGCGCACTCCAAGTTGGTTGAGGTCCTTCACTTATATGCGCCATCTCAGTCTAAGGCGCCCTCTGTTGCGTTGTCCCAATGGTCCCAACAGGACCAAAAATCGCACGCAAAACTTTTCTTTCGAAAAGACTAAGGGCTTCCTCATCCGCTTTCAGTAATGTCCAGGCTTCCGAGCAATAAAGTAGGACTGGAATGATCAAGCTGTTAGCAATCGTAGTCCTTCGAGTGAGGGCTTTATAACTCAATTGCCTCTTGAGCCCAAAGAAACAGCGATTGGCAAGAGTTATTCTGCGTTGTATTTCGGTACTGGTATTGTTGTCCCTATTTACCGCGGAGCCAAGGTAGACGAAGTCCTTGACTACCTCGAAGTTTCTGTTCCTTAGTGTGACGCTCTTTCCGACATGTCGATGTTAAACCTTAAATACGTCCAACACTAAAAAGCTGTCAGAAACCCAGTCCGAAAAGACAGGTCTTGAAAGCTCCCGTCAAATGTGAAATTTCCGACAAGGACGCACGATAAAGGGTGTTTTTTTTAAGGAATATAGAACTATTGAATGGAGTGTGTCAAACATGAGTTTTCTAAATCGGCATGAATTAAAACTTTATTCGGAAGACAATCTTCAGTATGGCTAAGGCGTGATTTCTGTCATTTGACTACCACGCCTTAGACGAACGCAGTCTATTCTGGACGCCCAGTTTTTTTTATGGCTTTTTCTAACATTTGTGGGCGTATATCGGCAGTAACTCAACGAACGTTGCGATTCAAGTGGTCAATCGTATCGGGCTTATCGGCGAAATCCACCGACTTCACAAATTCCTGCAGAAAATTATCAAGCGGCGTCTACGCACTCTCCCGGGTTCGTAACTATAAACTATACCATATAAACTATACATTTACCGAACTATACCATTACCGAACATTTCCTTCAATAAATCAATTGTGGTGCGACCTGTGTGACATGTTGCGTCGACTTGTTAAAACTACAGCTCCTGCAGTTCACGGCTGTTCAATGCATGAAGCAAACGTTCAATAATCATGGTCGTATAGTGGTCACCATTGCCTGAAACGTGCTGAATAGCATCCTTTTTTTAAAGAAGAACGAACCAATTACCCCACCAACCCATTAGGCACACTCAACAAGCACATTTTGTGCATTGTACAGCATCTCAATACACACATAAGCATTGCCATCACTCCCAATAAGACAGTTTTGTTTACTGACGTATCCAGTCTTCGTTAAACAAAATTCGCTAAGGAAAATTGGGATCACCTGCCATTTTGTTATGGTCCAAAGTCGCACAATTTCAAAGAGTTGACCCAGCGCCAGGCTAATGTTGTGTTCTAACGCCAAGCCAGTCTAAAACTAATTCACTTCACAGCTGACAAAACGGATGCCAATTAAAATAGTGTTGCCAACTTGAAGTTGTATACCAACCGCTTGTACGGGACTCCGAAAAAAACACTGACAGCTCCATCTTAAGGTGAAGTAACAACTTACTTACGAAGTCATTCCTGTGCATACCGCTAGTGAAGAATTTTCAGTACCATCCACCCATCAGTCCACACAAAAGTCTATGACATAGTATTCAGGAATAAACAGGGCAAAGAAATTATGGATAGTGAATTTAAAATTTAATTGGCTTGTAGATTGGTATGTAAACAGAGTTCCAAAAAGCCAACATCCAGGAATATGCAAGATCCCGAAAAACAAAAATCACAAAATTTTAAGCAAAAATCACAAAAATTTTAAAACTTAAGGCTAGAGAAGTGCGTCGACCCACACGCTGAAGGTCTAGGTTCGATTCCGGGACGGGACACGTCGCATTTTTTTACGGCACCACCACTTTCGAGTTACTGACAACACTCAAAGCGTTTTAATTGTCTATGAAAAGCTTCTCAAATCTCGCCGTTCGGAGGCGGCAAAAAACTGTAGGTCCCTTCTACTCGTGAAAAAAAACAGTAGTTGTTGTACAATCCAGGCCCTGGTGCCTTGTGGGCTGTAGTGCAACTTAATTATTTAAATTAAATTTAAGAACTGTAGCACTGTCCGAAAGTAGATTGGTAGATGGACAAAATTCTGAAAAGCCAACATCCAGGAATACTAAAGGTCCCGAAAAACAAAAATTCCGTAAATCACAAAACTTAAGAATATTGCGAAAAAATAATGAAGCTGTAGGTTGCATTTCCTGAACACTCAACAGAGTGTTGAAGAGGATTGCAGATGCCTCCATGCTTCCAGCTCTGAAATGGAGTTTCTTTTAGTTCGTTATTTTGGATGCGAATTTTTCGGGAGTTTGACTGCTCGGTATGTTGGTTAATTTGGGGCTCTTTCGAACATATATCGAGGTTGCTATTTATTTCTCATCCCATACGTTATGCGAATTTTCTTAAATTTCTTTGCAAAAAGAGGAAATGAAAGCAAATAGAAATTAACCCTGAATGTCTCCACACATGTGTTGTTAACGAGACATTCCGCACTTTAGTCATTCCAAGCAACCAGATGTCATACACATAGAAAGTCAATCCCTTACATGCTGAAGGCTTGAACATTTATTATCTATTCTGATGCCTATTCACCCACATTCAGGTGAACTTCCTCTGCCTCCGTCCCACATTCCGACTGCAAATTTAAATTAAAGGCAGCTTTACCAGGAAAAGAATTAAAAAAATAGCGGATCTTTTTTTTTTTAATGCGGGACATTAATTAAATTTAGAACTCTCCTTCACTTTCAACGTAAATTTGTTTCATTGCGCTCATCATCCCAATTATTTCCTTTTGAAAGTAATTTCCTGCAGGTACTTAATCTAATTCATTCACAAAAAATTTCAAAGGCCCTGCAAAAAAAAAGAAGACACGACGGTACTTGAGAAGTTTTTTTTTCCTTTTTCGACCGCTAAGCGACTCTGGATGAAAAGTTTTGACAGCCTTTGTGAGGATGAAAAAAAAAATAATTGCGAAACAAATTATTTGTATCTACTACACGCTCCTCACTTCATAATGTTTTTTTTTCGGTCTGTCTGTTTCAAGCGGTTCTCATTAATTGCTTTTCCGACAAGAGAGAGTGGCGATTTCTTAGTATTCCCACCGCGTGCGACACACATTTGAGGGTGTGGGCGTACTCTACGATTATCAAATGTGCTCACTACATCAAGGAGATCTTATCAACTACCCTTCATAGTTCACGCTTTAAGTGAGTGCCTTAGTTAGCTCGGAGTATCTCTTCATCCAACGCCCACATTCTCCGTAGAGGCAACTTGACAAGGCCACAGGATGTAAAAAAAGGCACAGCCACACAGCCAGACAATCCCCAACGCCCCTCTAAAGTGAAATTTTCATATCTCCCAAGCGCACATTAGTACTCTCGTTGAAAATTTCGTGGTAAACCTATAAAAACTTATGTGCAAGGACTCTGTTTTCCTGCTTACGAAATTCCTGTGTTCCTAATCTCCCACACTCCATTGCTGGCTACCATCTACACTGGGTTGGGCTTGGGCTTGTTGCTTGACTGGTGTACCATGGCGGGTGGGTGTGTGTGTGTGTACTTCTGCAGGAGGGTATTTGTGTCAGCTTAGCTTTTACAAAACCCAACTTTTTATGTTCTCACCAAAAAGGCATCTAAGCAAAAATAGAGAAGAGCTGACAAAAACAAGTTGAATGAAGACAAAGCCAAAAAAAAAACAAAAAACAGAGAACGGAGACCGTGCACAAAAACACTCAAAACGGTTATTTACCATTACTTAATTAAAATTATGATTATTTCCTCGTGTAACCACTTTTAATTAAAGCGTACACACCTTCGTTAGCCACTTTAACGTTCGCCTAAATGGCGTTCACCTACTTACGCCGCTGTTGAGCGCAAGTAACGTGTGGCACTGGCATCGGCGGCGGCCGTGCGGTGGGCCCGCTTGGTGCCGTCCTAGTGAAATGATGCGTCGTTTTCGTCTCCTCGTCTCTTCGTCTCATCCCGTCGCGCCATTATTTTGTTGGTCTGCCCGTTTTTTTTTGCTTGCAGCTCTTGTTGTTGCTCCTGTGAGAGCGATCCTTTGTACTTGTTTGCGTTTTTTTTTCTGTTTTGCTTAGCTTAATTGCGCCCATCAAAAGCCCACCAACCAGGTACGCATTTCGCAGTGGGAAAACGAAAAAAAAAACAGAACACTAAACCATCCCAGCCGCACTAAGTTAGCTAAAGCAACGGCTTCTTCTATAATTTTCACGCGAAATTATGAAACTGGCAACCTGCGAACGCTACAATGAAGTGTTGTGTGTAACTTTTACACCTTTTCGACCTCGTTTCTTCATTAGAGAAGGCAAGGAGGATGGCCCGCAGGTGAACGTTGATAGGCAGGTAGCAGGTACTTAGCGATTTCTCTAGAGGAACGTTAATTTTTATGACAACAATGACGACGGAGCTTACTCACTTGGGGGAATACAAACATTCACAGACACACAAGCACACACACACATACTGTTCGTCCTCCACCATTCACCGGCGGGCTTTGCCTTTAAACCAACGACAATGGAAGAAGGCATCGCTTTCCCGACCATTAAAATACGAACGTGGAAGATATTATGGGCAAACGGGCATGAAGGACAATGATGTGTGGTAGAGGTTGCAATCTTTGAGTTGGTTACTTTGATGTGCGTTATAATAGGCCTAGTGAGTGTGCAAAGTTTCACTGAACTCACAGACGGATGTGCGTTGTGTACGACAGAGCTTTGAGCTCAGCAAGACTCTGCACAAATGGATGAGTCGATTAATTATACCCCGAAGCAGTTTTTTTTTTCTCTCGTTTTCGATGAACTTTTCGTCCTCGAGAGTGTAATTATGGTCATCCGGTGTTTGCTTTGGATCGTGTAGTAAGAAGAGGTTAACAAGGATCCATAGCTCAGCTGTAAGATATTGTATGAGGCAGAGGAGTGGAATCTTAGAATTTAGTTTTGTCTGTAAGAGGCAAAGACACCTTAGATTGCAGCGACTTTCAAGAAATAAGTGTTCTGTGTGCAGTGAACGCCTGAAGACCTTTGTCAAGAAACTTATAGTTGTGAGTTGACCATATACAAGATCTCCACCAAAGAGCAGATCCACGAAAAGACAGAAAATAATTATATGGGCAGTCAAAATGATTTTAAAGCTTCAGTAGAGGACTTAGTTAACGTATAAGTACGTCTACCCCGACTGTAAGGCAAAAAGAAGAAGGAGGAAGAAAAAGAAACATAAACTATTCAGATTCAATTTTCGCATTCCTGCCCCACTTACCGGACTGTGTCCGCTGACGGTGGACAACTGTCGCTGTCAATAAAGGTCAGTAATAGAGTCACCATGTTCTTGGTGGTCATTTTGTAATGTCCAATTCTAGCACAGCGACTGGTATTTCGAGGATTTCACGAGTTATAAAGGTTTCCAAAGCATTAATCGCAGCTGGCTTATTCCTGGAGGCCTGACACTTCACATATCTCAAGAGGAAATAGTTCTAAAGTGTTTTAAAGCGCGATCTCTTACACAGCGAGACGTCAATGAGGCGTTTGTTAGCATCGAGGCGGAAGCTGCTAAAACAAGTCTGGTGGTTAATGAGGGCAATGGGCCAGCGTCTTCGGATACAGCGCTTAAGATGATAAGGCCATGTAGAGCGTATGGGCACAACTGCTCTGGCCCGAAAAGTTTTCGAATCCCAGCCATTGGGACAACGACACAGAGGACGGCCCAGGCACACGTTGAGAAGGACCTCCACCAACTAGGAGTGCGCAACTGGCGACAGCTGGCAAAAGATCGTGATGGCTGGAGAGGCATGTTGGTTGAGGCCCAGATCCACCCCGGACTATAGCACCACAAGAAGAAGAAGAAGAATCTTGCTTTCCCAAGAACCATGTATTCAACAAAGAAGTCCAATGTCTGGGCGCCACACAAGTTCCCACCAAACAACTTGCGAATCATTGCCCAAATGCGACAACGTCGAAATAATTTTGAAGAGGATTGTAACTGGACAAGCAGATCACAATCAACAACATTGAGCTCAAACTCAGTGAGTAAACTGACGAATGAAATGTCCTGCTGTACCCCTGATAACATTGATGTCAAATATGAGCCCCCCACCGGTGGATATATCACTGGAAAATTCAATGGAAAACATTGAGCAAGACCGGCTCATAAGAAATTTAGACGCTGCTAGGGACCTAGATTCCACTTAAAAAGCTGTAATCTAGCGTCTGAAGAATTCATAAAAAGGTTTGATATTTGAATGTCACGTGAAGCAACAGTGACCCTTTGGAAATGGCTATACCTGCCAAGACCACTCGAAATTGTCAAATCATTTTGGCCACACTATTGACTACCAAGACCTCCACTCGGAAGACTCTGCTCTTATCAGAAAATCAGCACCGCACCAGTTTCAACACAGCCTGAGTTAGAAAACCCACATCTGTGTTATTTTATTCATTTACGCTGCAAAATATGCTGAAAACTTTTGCAGGAGGTGTGCATTTACGATGCCCGCACAATGGCAACAATGACCAGGAAAGTTTTGCGTTTTGTAACTTTTCAACAATTCAATTTTCACCATCGTACAGCGCATTTTGCTGGATATTCTAACGAACCGCAGCGCAGCTTCCGACTTCCGACACTCAACGCATTTCACTCATGTCGGACCGCAAACAAATCATAAAACTGGACAATAAAATAAACAATTCTGCTGATGTGTGAAATTCAAAGTAATTTTATGGAAATAAGCTTTGAATCCAGCTCCGCACCCGTTCGTGCGGGTCCGTGCTCCTCGCCCACCACCAGCGCGCATCCTTGAAGCAGAAGGGCAAAAAAGGACAACAACGAAAAAAAAAAACGGTCTGGAAAATTTATTTCATTTTCGATTTAATGGCAAAAAATACATTTAATACACGCTCACATACACGGACGCATGTTGTAGCCCCACACTGCACCCTGCCTGCAGTGTCGTGAATCTAGTGCCCCCCCACCAATCATCACACAATCTCTAGCTGCTGCAATACACATCCACCAGGGCACTGCTGCTGCACACTGGCACATCCCATCGGAGCGATGGCAATTGGGTGCCATAATCACATAATGCGGAATTTATACATTCACCCCGTGCATCACCCTGTATCTACGCCGCCGTCGTCGTCGGATTTACGAGCATGCATGTGCGTGTGTCCCCCGTAATATTTCACCCAACATGAATTATTTAACTTATTTTTCGGTACATTAAGCACTAGAAGGTTATTTGAATACAATAACTCACATTAAGTTCACAATCATTTTCTGTTTCGTATTTTTTCCTTGTTTCGCTCGCCGCGGAGCGGGAAATTTATTCCCAAGGGACGAACGCAATTTCGGAAAAATCCTAGCGGGCCCTTCTATGGGACGTCCGCGCAGACTGCACTCGCTGCGGACGCACCAAGAAAGTTCGTGGCGACAATTATTCATTTAGTGCTGGGCCGCATGGCAAAAAATGTGCTCAAAATATAATTACATGCGTTGCCATAACTCACTGGTGGGACGCAATAGTTGTCCGCGGAGGTTGTCGATGTCGAAAGCATCACAGTGGGCACATCGAACTCGACATAATATTCACAGGTCGTATATGAAATTAATAACCGCTATTTGTTTCAGTGCGAGGCAAGGTGTGAAACCGGAGCGTTCGTTCTCTGGCGCGTTCACAATTTAATCGCATCATTTGCGGCGGAATGATTATTTTTTTGTGTTGGCATTCGTTCTTGCAACTACAATGATCGAAATGTCATTATGGGGGACAGTGACGTGCGAAAGTTTGCGAGCAGTGCAAAAATATTGCTGAAGATTTACGCCTGAAAACTGAAGACTGGATATTAAAGACTGAAGACTGAAGACTGAAGACTGAAGACTGAAGACTGAAGACTGAAGACTGAAGACTGAAGACTGAAGACTGAAGACTGAAGACTGAAGACTGAAGACTGAAGACTGAAGACTGAAGACTGAAGACTGAAGACTGAAGACTGAAGACTGAAGACTGAAGACTGAAGACTGAAGACTGAAGACTGAAGACTGAAGACTGAAGACTGAAGACTGAAGACTGAAGACTGAAGACTGAAGACTGAAGACTGAAGACTGAAGACTGAAGACTGAAGACTGAAGACTGAAGACTGAAGACTGAAGACAGAAGACTGAAGACTGAAGACTGAAGACTGAAGACTGAAGACTGAAGACTGAAGACTGAAGACTGCAGACTGAAGACTGAAGACTGAAGACTGAAGACTGAAGACTGAAGACTGAAGACTGAAGACTGAAGACTGAAGACTGAAGACTGAAGACTGAAGACTGAAGACTGAAGACTGAAGACTGAAGACTGAAGACTGCAGACTGAAGACTGAAGACTGAAGACTGAAGACTGAAGACTGAAGACTGAAGACTGAAGACTGAAGACTGAAGACTGAAGACTGAAGACTGAAGACTGAAGACTGAAGACTGAAGACTGAAGACTGAAGACTGAAGACTGAAGACTGAAGACTGAAGACTGAAGACTGAAGACTGAAGACTGAAGACTGAAGACTGAAGACTGAAGACTGAAGACTGAAGACTGAAGACTGAAGACTGAAGACTGAAGACTGAAGACTGAAGACTGAAGACTGAAGACTGAAGACTGAAGACTGAAGACTGAAGACTGAAGACTGAAGACTGAAGACTGAAGACTGAAGACTGAAGACTGAAGACTGAAGACTGAAGACTGAAGACTGAAGACTGAAGACTGAAGACTGAAGACTGAAGACTGAAGACTGAAGACTGAAGACTGAAGACTGAAGACTGAAGACTGAAGACTGAAGACTGAAGACTGAAGACTGAAGACTGAAAACTGAAGAGCGAAAACTGAAGAGCGAAAACTGAAGACTGAAGACTGAAGACTGAAGACTGAAGACTGAAGACTGAAGACTGAAGACTGAAGACTGAAGACTGAAGACTGAAGACTGAAGACTGAAGACTGAAGACTGAAGACTGAAGACTGAAGACTGAAGACTGAAGACTGAAGACTGAAGACTGAAGACTGAAGACTGAAGACTGAAGACTGAAGACTGAAGACTGAAGACTGAAGACTGAAGACTGAAGACTGAAGACTGAAGACTGAAGACTGAAGACTGAAGACTGAAGACTGAAGACTGAAGACTGAAGACTGAAGACTGAAGACTGAAGACTGAAGACTGAAGACTGAAGACTGAAAACTGAAGACTGAAGACTGAAGACTGAAGACTGAAGACTGAAGACTGAAGACTGAAGACTGAAGACTGAAGACTGAAGACTGAAGACTGAAGACTGAAGACTGAAGACTGAAGACTGAAGACTGAAGACTGAAGACTGAAGACTGAAGACTGAAGACTGAAGACTGAAGACTGAAGACTGAAGACTGAAGACTGAAGACTGAAGACTGAAGACTGAAGACTGAAGACTGAAGACTGAAGACTGAAGACTGAAGACTGAAGACTGAAGACTGAAGACTGAAGACTGAAGACTGAAGACTGAAGACTGAAGACTGAAGACTGAAGACTGAAGACTGAAGACTGAAGACTGAAGACTGAAGACTGAAGACTGAAGACTGAAGACTGAAGACTGAAGACTGAAGACTGAAGACTGAAGACTGAAGACTGAAGACTGAAGACTGAAGACTGAAGACTGAAGACTGAAGACTGAAGACTGAAGACTGAAGACTGAAGACTGAAGACTGAAGACTGAAGACTGAAGACTGAAGACTGAAGACTGAAGACTGAAGACTGAAGACTGAAGACTGAAGACTGAAGACTGAAGACTGAAGACTGAAGACTGAAGACTGAAGACTGAAGACTGAAGACTGAAGACTGAAGACTGAAGACTGAAGACTGAAGACTGAAGACTGAAGACTGAAGACTGAAGACTGAAGACTGAAGACTGAAGACTGAAGACTGAAGACTGAAGACTGAAGACTGAAGACTGAAGACTGCAGACTGAAGACTGAAGACTGAAGACTGAAGACTGAAGACTGAAGACTGAAGACTGAAGACTGAAGACTGAAGACTGAAGACTGAAGACTGAAGACTGAAGACTGAAGACTGAAGACTGAAGACTGAAGACTGAAGACTGAAGACTGAAGACTGAAGACTGAAGACTGAAGACTGAAGACTGAAGACTGAAGACTGAAGACTGAAGACTGAAGACTGAAGAGTGAAAACTACCTCCCACCGTCCCTTATCACTCACCGCAGAAGGTTTCTCAAACACACACAAGCGCTAAGTGAAGTTGAAGTGTCCCTATCGAGAGAAAAGAAAAAAAAATGAAAAACCAGGGATGTCTTGCTAACCTGCAGAGTCATGTAATTTCTAGTTGTCCTATCGAAAGATCCAGCTGTCGATGGAGGTCTAACCTAGTCAAGCAAGGTGGGTTCGGTCCTATGAATTCCTGTTTTGATCCTTGCCCAGCAAGTTCATCGGCAATCTCGTTTCGTATGATTTCGTGGTGTCCCAAGACCCAGACAAGTGTAGCGGTAGAAGTAGCGGCTTTAGTCTGCCGACCAAATTAAGGGAAGACTTGTAGTCCTGCACTATCTTCGAAGTGGTTAGAGGGCTGAATAAATCCATAAGCAAAACTTGGCTGTCACTTTAGATGCAGGTACTTCTCCCCTTCAACCTATTCTTCAAAATAGTTCATGGCCATTTGGATCGCAAAGGTTTCCGTTTAGAAAATGCAACGCGTGAGGCCATCAAACCTCCTGTGCGAGTTGGAATAAAGACCACAACTATTAAGTCGAAAAATGGTCTTAATTTTGCATCCCGAGATGTACATATCAAGGAGGGCAAGACTCAGCGATGGATCAGAGACAGGCTTACTAGGGAAAACCTCCAGCGAAGACAGTCACTCACTTTCGAGAAAGCTTACTCCACCAACGAACTGATGTGGTGAAGGAAAGAGGTCTTCTCATAGGCGTGTAGATGCACACAAATCTTCTTTGTAGGTTTTGCCCAAAACTCCCTAACGTTGTCAGAAAACTGACAGCGCCTTGGAAGGTTTCATCTCAATGTATTTTTCCCAAAAAAGTTTCCAAAGATAAGACCTAGATATATAAGAGAGGGGACGGATGACACCCTTAAGTACTCGTTGAGTCAGACAAACTCCTCTTCGTCGTGAAGAAGACAAATAGGGCTTTAAGAAAATTTACTAAGAGCCTTTTGTTAGTACACTAGTCGTCGTTCACATCTAGAGCCACCCGCCCACTTAACCGCACGGCAGCTAGACATCGTCGGCTGACAAGTGCGACACGCCCCTAAGCCCGGTGTAGTTTTAAGATCTATTCAAGGCAACAAGCAAAGAGTCGCACATCCTGCACCACAGGAGGGAAGACAGCTCTTCACTTTGCAGGCAACCCCTGTAACCCCGACATACGCAAACCGCTTCCGCGATTATAGTTCTGTTCGCTTCTTAATTGATCAAAGAGGTTTCTTGCCGTTAGATTAAAGGCAGCCTTCCGATCGTGGCGGAATTTCGTTTAGATTCGTCTTTAGAAACATTTCCAGCTAAGCACTTAGCCGGATAGATATTGTATTCGATTCAATGACTTCATCTTGAATTGGAAATTTTTACATTGCTTCGTAAGCTTCGTAAGTGGTAGCAAACTTAACTAGCGCGCTGTCAGAATTGTACTTCGCTCTCAATTTCGTCTTTTAACATGTTTTAAAAAAAAAAAGTCGAAACCTTATTTATATTTGAGTATACAAGGTGAACCGGGGAAACGTTCTGTTTAAGGGGGAAATTTAATTACGGTTAATGAAAGCACACAATGCGATAATGGCCACAGAATGTTGTTATTCGCTTGGATTCATCAAAATTGCCATGGTGTCAGCATTTTTCTCCAAACAGACAATATAATTGCGGCTGTTGGAAATTAAGGCACTCAACTATTTTCCACGCCTGCGATGTGACACCCATCCTTCAAGACTTCCTTTAAACTGAAGCTAACGTCTTTTGAAACGGGGCTAGAGTAACGTCAATATCACTCCCCCTTGGCCAGGTAAACATGCGGCGCTCGTTCGCGAGACCTAAGAAAATGACCGCAAGTGCCACAAGTGTACATCAATTAATCGCAAACATCTCGAAATTGAAAATTGCGCTGAATCAATAAAGCTGAATGGTACGCCGGGAGCTATTGGCATTTCCGCCCACGCAAGTGTCTTCGAATCAAAACACTTTACGCGGGAAAACTACTTAAGCGCCTAATGACGCTCTAAGAGCATCAAAGTGTGTGAAGCAACGCCTGGAGGTCAACGTGCAGCGCTCCATCGAATAACAAAAATCCCCCCGGAGCAATTGATTGAACGCTACACCTTGTGTTAATTATTCCGCCCGTCTTAATCGAGTTCTGTTTACCGACCACAACACGGACAAACAATCGAGCGACGACTAGAAATTGAAATTAAACTACGTCTCATTACCGCTGCGACGCCAACTTCCCATTGGGCGCACACAGCCACGTCGACCGGGCACAAAAGTTAAATCATCAAAGGATATTTATCGACCTGCGTCGCCCCCATCAACGGCTCCCATAACCCTTGGGTTAAGGCAACACCGAACCGCAAAAGCAATTGAATGGTCCCGGCAGCTCATTGAGCGAGCTGTAAAAACACTGATTCCACCCGGCACACCCCCCCCAATCGACGACGGCAGCCATCAAGAGTAAGACAACTGAAGGTTGACATAATTTGCTTCCTTTGGCGTAACAAGTGCCAAACAGGTGCTCCGGATAATACCAAATCCATCTGAGGCCAGAGGGCATACGTACGGATTATTTATCCGGTTCGCCAAAGTCACCTTGGGACCCTGCTGCCACTGTCACTGTCGTCGCCGTCGCCGCCGCCGTCGTCGTCACCACAGACTTGAACTCACGCGCTCCGTAGTGATGTTTGATTTAAAAGCGATTGAAATTGATATCCCGGCTGAAGGAGCCCACATCTCGGCTTGAGACCGGATATTGTCGTCTTCCCGAATTCCAATTGTGCTCCCTCGTGCGTGTGTGTTTGTGTGTATTTTTATTAGTATCTGCTATTAGATGACACAGGGCAGGCGGGGAACAGATGAACCCGAGCCCCAAACTTGTGTTGTTTTCCGGCTGTCCTCGGACTGCTCTGGAGCATAGCATACGTTTGCCGTGTAGGCTCTTAGCTCATTTTTATTGCCGGCACAAGGTGGATGCCGCTCCATGTTTTGCTGCTTGCTTCTCCTTGTATCTCATTCATAATTGATTGGAAGAAGGTCAGGCAGGAATTTGAGAAGGATACTGAGTTGAATGGTTGGATTGTTCTCGGGCGTGCGGCGACGACGGCGACGGAGTGGTGAATGTGGAGTGGATGCCGAACCGACGAGACCTTCTTTAATTTTTATCTCTGGCCAAACATATCAATTCGTCTCTTAAATTTGTTGATTCCATTGAATTGTATAAGCTCTTTGGACCCGGGAATCAATGATGAATGTTGTTCACGAAGACCTACAGACAGAGAGGTGATGTGTGTGATGTGTGTGGGGGGAGGGGGGAGGGGGTGAATGGGGCGGCATACATTGAGAATGTGGAAAGGTAATAGCAGCAGTTCAGCAGGAGTCAGGAGTCAACCGTGGAATATTTGATTTGCTTGTAAGAGCTCGTAAAAGTGGAGACAGGAAGACATGTGGACGGATGGAAGGGAGTTAAGCTAGATAGCACTAGTAAGTGGGTTGGTAATACATTTGGGAATATCTAGTTGATGGATTTTACTTTCTGTTTTTTTTTTTCTTGTGTGTTGTGTTGTGTTCCTTTGTCTGTATCTTTGCAGCGTTGTTGAATATGTTGTAGTCGTATCACGGGAATCCTGTGAGCAACTTAAAGACAAGTTGATAAAGAGACTTCTTGACGTGAGTATGTGGCTAGAGAGGGGCGACGGAGTGAGGGGCCACGCTGGTGTGAATGGGGTTAGCTTGTGCCTGAGATAAATTGACTAAAGTATTCAGCAAGGAGGTGGTGTAACGAGGTTACATCCCTTTGTCCAGATGACACTTTGATTAGATATTTATTGGATTTCAAGGATGCAGTTCGGGCGGACATTAAGCAATATGTGTGTGCGAGAGACACATTGCTTTCTCAGAATGCGATGGCGGTGGAGAGTGAAAGGAACTGAGAACTTATTCAATTGTTGAATAATTGAAGCGTTCCACACTGAGAAATGGTTTTTTGTACCTTGCGATGGCTTCTTTTCGACGAAGCATTAGTGCCACTCAATGATGTTCGAAATACAAAATGTCAAAGAACAGACCTGGGAAGGGGCCAACAAAATGATGTAACTCCAGAAAATCTCGGACGTTAACCGAATTTGACTCAGGACAGCCATAGCTCCTTCCTTTATGCATTTGAACAAACTCAAAAATATGCCCAATTTTTCGGCCTCATTTCAAAACTGCAAATCACTGCACATTTCGACTCCAAAACATTCCCACCAAAAGGCCAAGCGAAACGTTCATATATCTTCGAAAGTGTAATCTCCATAAAGCCTGTCTAAACTGTCAAAGGGGGTCAGCTAAATGCCAAAAACAGCCGTTGTGAAACAAATTTATTAGCTTACTGCTGCTGATCCCCAAGGAAGTTAATTAAAAAATGATTTATCCTCGTCGGCAATAAATATTAATGGTCCCGTGAAGAAGTACCTTCCTAGGGGCCACACGACACATTACAAAAAACGATATACACAGCCTCACATCAACGGACCACCCCTCACAGTCAAGCCAAGTCTAGACGCCCTTCAGTACACATAATGACTTGGTTGCTGTCTGCCACATCTCCTTGCATCTGAAAAAGCTCCGGACAATAGAAAATCTCTTCCAACAATGCAATGTCGTTTTTCATCATCATAGGTGAAGCCAACCACATTCCAGCCCACATTCTCATCCCTTTCGCTCGCAAAATTCAGCACGAATAAAGGCACCACTAGCAACGACAACAACAACAACAACAAAAAATATAACCAAGGCAAAAACACTAACGAGGACGACTCCCTTTCTGGGAGAAGTGGCTGTGCCCGTTTCTTGCTGTGTTTCGGATGTTCTGGGTGAAAATTGATAAATAGTCCGGTTGCTCGGTTGGCCGAACGGCCATCACTTCTCTGGAGCACCCTCCGCTTCGTCCTCGCAGCACATTTGGAATATTTATTTCAAATAATTTGCCAAGGATCAAAAGCTTAAGCCTGTTATTTTAAATCGTTTTGTCGTTGAAATTTATGCCTGCGGCAGAGACATATATTCTCGTGGCCAAATCCCTCACTATCTCATGCGTCTCCCGTTGCCACATTGCCTCCCCTCCCCTCCGCCCCCCTCCACCCCCCACACACACACCCACACATGTAGATCTATTCCATGCTTGAAATAATGGGGTTGTCAGTCCTGTAATTAAATTCGTCGCGTTCTACGTGTGATTGTCTGACTTCAAAGGATATGACGATCAGCCGCACTGAGTGCTCGCTTGCGGTTGTGGTGGTGGTGGTGGTGGATGCGGCCGAACAACAACATAATTAATGCGAAACCAATTTCATATTAAAGGAAAAAAAAAACCCTGAAAAAAGTAGATGAAGACATTTTTAATTTCCCCACAGACAAACAGAGCTCAGTCTACAAAATCGCGGGCGCGGACACGGGTTCAAACATCACAAAACACAAAAGCCAGACGCTCTTCAGAGAAGTCGGCGAGCCTCCCGGAACCACGTCCTCGTGAAAAGGGTGTAATTAAAAACGTGTTACTTGTCCGACAGGATGTTGGTCGGCTTCAGCAGTGGCATAACTATCGGACATGTGGGAAGCAACGTCGGCGGCGGCAGCGATGGCGATGGCGATGGCGTATATGGTGCCACGAGACAACACGACGGCGACTGTGCGACGACGACGAATTAAACCACACGTATGTATGGACGTACGTACGAACGAACGAAATTATTAATCGGGAGTTTTGTCCTGTCGGGCGTCTATTGAGGGCCTCAGATGCGATCAGTCCAACAGTTGACGTCAGGCCGAAGGACGAAGGGATCGGGGAGTTGATTCAAGCGGTTGCCGGTGAAATTGCAGCGCGCATTGCATCGGATTGGCAGCGACAGCGACGGCAATGTTTGGCGTATTATGTTCCGCTGCAGCAGGACGAATCATTAAATGTATCTGTGGAATTTTAAATTAAGTCATAAATTACATGGCAGCCGATGTAATTGCATCATGTTTGCATTGCGAGGTGAGTCCTTTGCTTCTTTTTCATTTGCAATGCAGATGGAGTAAGCTGTCCTTTCACTCACACGGATCAGAGACGACTCTGACTATTTAGGTCATCGCTTAAAGAGGCCGATTTGTGTGCACTGGCCAGATGGTGATGTTTTGCTCTCTTTTAAGGGAATTGCCTTCAATTCTGTATTAATGAGATGCCGATCAATTTTCGGTGTGTGAGGAGGCCGGAGCAACTTATAATCGATTTCCATACGTAATTGAATATGGTACTCAGCGTCTTTGCAAAGCAAATAAATAGGAAAATTGAAATGTAAATTTGAAATTCATTGGAATATGATTCGAATCGTGGCGGGCTTCAGTAAAAAAGAAGGAATATTATGAAGAGTGAACTGATATCTGCATTTCTCGACGCGTGCTGAAGGCGTAGTTCCTAATATACGACGTGCCCAGGACATGCTTATGACACTATGGCTTGGTCACGCTAGAGGCACAATTTTCCACAAGCCTTTGCCAACGCTCGCACATGCCGATGACTTTGACATCATCGGAAGAACCCAACGTGCTGTCAGTGGGACTTTTCCGTGAATCGAGTATGAAGCGCCTAGGGTGGAAACAATGTACATATCTTCGCACCGGGGTCTTAGACGTATCTTAGCACCGGTGTCCTAGACAAAGGGGTCACAACAGAGTTTTGACGAAGCTAAGAACTTTGTCTATCTAGACTTCGCAGTAAGCCGTAGAAGTGGCAAATTTTGAGCGATGGATGGCCCTGGCCAATTGTTTTGGCCTTGGGCTAAGATAACCATTAAAAAGGCGAGTCCTATTCCGAACCAAACTGATTCTTCAACGGTGATTCATCGTGAGGTTTGATTGTCAATAGGATTTTTCAATAGGATCTCGCGTGACTCCTATCAGACTGCTTTGTAATTTATTTTCGGTATCGTTTGGCAAGTTATCCCGGAAAGAAAAAAAATGTACACGCAATTTCTGGAACTCATATTCATAGTCATGAGCATAATCAACCTACTGAAACTACTACTGCCAATATCATTTGCAAATTCGGGTCACAGTTTACATTGGAGGATGATACTCGACAGGTTAGACTACATGTTGCACTTAATGGGGTACTAGAGTAGCTGTAGCTGAGGGTGTACCCGCAGACTGTGACACCATCGAATGGTAACCAATATCGTAAACTTCCCAAAATGCAAGCACACGCTCTTGGCTCTGATGTCAACGCTACTACGAGCCATGCAACGTTCGAAATAGAAGGCTTGTTGAGATGTAATTTTGATGAGCACTTAATCTTACCCATTGCTACCGTAAATTGACCGCTAGAAGATCAATATCGTGCAATATTACTTCCTTGCTATGCTGAAATGAGTCACCCAAAATTGGAACTTCCGAATGGACGGTCTCAGTTGTAGTCTTGGCCTTCATTAATACGATTTCATTTTCTACATATAAATGCAATTAATTCTTCTTTGAACCGACATTACAAACGTGGGGTTCACTTTCAAATTAATGTGTTTCCTGCGTGGAAAGTGGTGGGTCCTTTCGTCACTGCTATTAGTGTGCCTCCCGACAAGGCAAGGCTAGGCAAATATTCGCCCTTCTTTTTGGTTTTTTAGAAACGAATTGTGCACGTATATATCAACCTTTAGAGACGGGGCTGTGTTCATTGAAGGTAAGTAGTGAGATCGTGTTTTTATCCATTCTATAGATTTCCTGATATCTGTCAGATTTTTCTGCTCTGATTGCTTGTAAACATCGATTGGACACATATCTGATAACCAAGGCAGTCCGCATTTCTCGAGCCTTTGAACATCAAGGTTAAGACTTAACCAAATGAAATCTACTTGCGATCGCATTTCTTGGCATGAACGCATAGACGTACGAGGAGAAAGCGAATTGGGAATTCAAAAATTTCTTTATCTATCTATCTCCTAATCCGCATAGACCGCGTCCTAGTAATGTGAATTCTCAGTAAAATAGCGGCCGTGGTATAAGACACGATCACATATCAGGAATCAGCATATGATGCGCCCAGTCAGATGCGCTTGTGTTTGCTTAACTTGTGTGCTTTCACATGAGGGCGACATCCATCAGAACGCGGAAACAGTCGGACTTCAAGTGCAAAAAACGTAGTCTGTGGTCAAAACTAAAACAGTGGTACAAACGGCTTACAGATCCGCAGAATTCCGAAAGCCAGCCGTTGAAGTCCCAAATAATGCTGCTTTAACAGTTGCGGCCAAGAGTACAGCTTGGATGTAAGCTTGTTCTGGGGCAGATAGACTTAGCAAACTTAACATATTATCATTTGAAAATGGAAGTGTCCGGAGGAAAGGCCTGGACGACATTCAAACGATTTTAAAGAACGACAGACATGGCCAACTTAAGGCTAAAATGAGTTTGGTTCACCTGCCGTAGCGGCTTATGTCACGGGGTTTTTTTTCTCAAGAGTCGTAGATAACGCAAGCCTAGGCGAATCACCCAAGTACCGAATGAGATCATGCTTGAGGGACAATCACTCCACCTTGGTTTGAAGCGAGACCTTACTTAAACCACTGCCGCTCTCTGGGTCATAGCACCCGGTTGAGAATGCAATGCCACCCCCCCCCCCCCCCCCAAACGCCTAAACAAGAAACTAGACCAGTCAGCACAGTGTACAGTACCTCGACTCTGCCTGCGATATTGGGTTTTAAACCACAGCCACCACAATCAGGCTGAACCGAAGTTCTAAGGGCTCCTGATCTCCCGTGCCACCAGAATATAGCCCATATTCAAGCTGGCAACACCAGTCAGGTTCCCTCAACACCTCGGTCTGGTAATCGACATTTGGCCACAAATGGACTTTAGTTCTATCAGTGATTCATAAATCCAGTGACATCATTTGGGTCAACTTAGAGCAGCCGACAGCGCTCCAAACGGGGGAGTGATTAACAATGATTTTTTTATAGCTGAAGATCCCCAGGAGAACGTGAGAGCAATTGGAGCTGTTTTCCAGGAAGTATACACCGACAACAAACCGCGTTGTCACAATCGAAACATAGATAGCAGAGCCTTACTGAACCACATATATCTCCAAGACAAGAAAAGTCTATGGCGATAACTGGATAAACTTCAGGGTATCTTTAACTCACTAAAGAAGAAGAAGAAGTCAGTGGGAATCGACGGAATCCAAATTTTTGTTCTCCCCCAAAAGCAGTCTGAAGAGGATGTTTATTACTTGTCTCATTGGAAGAAAGCTGTGGTAGCCCCCACCACGAAATTGGGCAAAAATATCCCCCTACCCGACAACTTAACTTAATAGCTGTCGATAGAACTAGTGGTCTAGCAAATTAAGGACATCTTCAAATTGCGCCCCCTCATCGATTTGTCTAAACACAAACAAAAAATCGTTCATCTCGCAATAAACCTTTTCTCTGAATTTAAACCTTTAGTACCCACCTCTAACTGCATTGCACTACTCCCACTGTCGCTGTGCTCATTCACTGCAGGAAAAGAAACTCTCCTCTTTCCCAGCAGCAGTCCGGAAGTAGCATGCCCTACACCATTGCACAGTCTCACCCCAATCTGCTTTATCATTTAGACAGGACAATTAAACCGTGCATCTTAAGGCGAAATTTTCTGAAATTCCAAAGACAACTTATTAATTGCCTGAGAGCATAAAGCAAATTACAAGTCGTTCTCTTATTTTCTTTTCGTGTTCGTCTTTCTTTTTTTTCTCTCTCTCTCTCTCTCTCCTCCTTCTCCTACTGCCTGGGCTAATTCGGTGTCGCTCTCGCAGGGACACCACAGTGTGCCGTACTATGGCTCCACCACTCCAGCCTTTCAATTTCATTTCCGAAAATTGTAAAATGTTACACAAAGAAAACTTTCTTCGGAAATTAAATGACAATGAACTTTTTCCACAAGTTAAAATGTCTAGCCGCCGGCCACAGAACTTACTGTCTTGAAGTTCGGAATTATTTGGCCATATTCGAGTATAAATGAGCGAGGAACACTGCGAAGATTGTGAACGTTTAACTAAAAGGAATCGATTAAGGTTCGATTCCACCACGTCAAGTGGACACATAAAATATGTGCACAAAGGCGGGTGATACTCCTGAGAGAGAGCGCTTGCTCGTTGCCTTTGAGTTAGTCTTTAAATGATGGCTGAATGAAGGACAGAGCATGCGACAGCAAAGGGACACTTGCCGCACAAAGGATACACGATGACATAGATTTCAAATGAAAATTCATCATTGACATCGTCTCGAGGTTTATGGGCCCTGGAAAGTGTTGTGCTGAGTGCTTAAAAGGAATATCGCTTGAGTTGACCGAAGGCGGACGGAAAAGATTGCAGCAATCCTATTAGACATCGTTCAGGAGCAGTCGAAGATTTACCTAAATGTCAATCAAGCGAAATAATGTGGAAGGCATAAACGCATGAATTTTGACACTGGATTGCAATGCTCTCACAGGAAGATCGGTAGCGACGTACAGAAATATTTTTGGCACCTCTCCTGAGACAACAGTCGTGACGTTACATGTAAAGGACAGATGTTTCAGTTTCATTTTTGATCCCTCATAGTTCATAAATTGGTGAAATCATCGGAAGATGGTTTTGGTCGTATACAAGAGACCAAACCCGAAATGCGTAGGGAAGGTCTGCATCTCTTGTGAAAGTCGCCGTCGATGAGGAGGAGAAAGGGACATGCTGCAAAACTATTTCAGAATTTCATTTTATTGAACAGCGAGTGTTTATATGGTAACTAGGTCTTTTAAGGACTTATGAGTATTTGACTCAGTTCAGTTGTTGAGTGTCCCCTGGACCCAGCAATAAGAGGAACAGACAAAAATATCTCCAGAGATACGATGAGGATGATGCATTTTCAGGGAAAAAAATGAAGTCCTGCCTCATTCGAGGCTCTCCTGTGAAACTCTATGTTACGAAGCACATGCTTCAGCTTCAAGAAATCGTCTACACTATCCACGGTACAACAAATTCTTTCTCTCCCACCCTAAGACCATCAAGTCCCGAAACATTTGACCCGGACCATTATCGAGAGGTGTAGTTTCTGTCACAGTTCCATAAGGACTGTATCGATTCTTAACAGCTTAGGGTAAGAAAGAATGAATGGAATTCGATCAATTTAAGGAGATTCCTTAAGAATTGATGTAACCTCACTTCCTTTACTTGTGCAATTTTGGCTCTGTTCCTTGCGTATATTGAAGCAGATTAGTGCAATTTTAACCGTTTTTAAAAATAGCAATTCTGTTGTATTGTGATCGCCGTGGCTTAGTGATAAGCGCGTCGGCCGCAGAAAGTCTAGGTTCGATTCCCGGAAGGGACATCTTGCATTTTTTCACGGCACAACAACACTCAAGAAGTATCAAATGCCTATGAAGAGCTTCACAAATCTCGCCATTCGGAGTCGGCAAAAAACTGTAGGACCCTTCTACTCGTGAGAGAACAGTAGCACGCACAACACGAGTAGTTGTTGTAGAAGCTCGGCTCTGGTCCCTTGTGGTCCGCAGTGCCACTCAATTATTATTATTAAATCTTGTGTTGGCCTTCAATGGTTTTAGAATGCCTTGTAAATTTGATTGGCTTAGGAGAAGATCAACTGACATAGTTGCTAGTTTGTTTCGCGTTAACTTCCTCTTCATTTTTTTTTTGGCAGTTGCCTTGGTTGCTTCGTACAGTACGTCATCGCTCTCTTCATTCTATCTTAGAGTGTCGAACCGAACCGAACGCGTGGCATGATGATTTTTTTGTTTTTTGCTTTTTTGCGAATAAGTCCGCAGCAGGTTTCTTAAGACTTGAGCTTCATTTCTGATTATTATTTTACTTCTTGAGATCTCCAGATACTTGCTTGTGTTTCTTCTGAATATCTCATTTCAGCATTTTGCGTTGGGTTATGTGTACCGTCGCCAATCAACCTTTCGAACCATGATCCTTCGGGAAGACGGTATTTTTTTTTTCAATTTGATTCTTACCAAATGGAATAGAGTTTGCTCGCAATGTGGACTTTCCCCATTACAAATCGACAATGAAGACCCCTTGAGTGTTTTCAGCAGAACGAGATTTTTTCGCGAGGCCCTTTATTAAGGGAACGATTGTGGGACCTGAACAGAATATATGCATTCACTGATAAATCGCTGATTGCTTCACCTATGATATGGATTTGTAATTTCTTGTAATGAATAGCCTGTGCTCTTTCCCCCTTTAAGCTTGTGTTGAAACTCAAAACCCTTGATTTGGCATTACTGTGTTCATATGCTAACCTTACGTGGACTCCCTTAATGTAGTGAATATTTTGCGAATTTTTACATTAAGAAGTATCTCAGCTTAAGTCTTGCAGACTCGCAGCCGACTAACTCGACTTTTTTTTCCAGAAGATCGTTTTCCCTCATTTAAAATTAAGGTCCAGCTAAAAGGCCTCCCTGACCTTTTTTACTGCAGACTGCTTTTCTTCCTGTGCTAATACCACAAATCTACTCAAATGTTGTTTTCTTCTTCTTTTACTGGGCCCAAAAACTGGGGTGGACCTGGGTCTCAATCAACATGCCTCTCCAGCTAGTACGATTTCTCGCCATCTGCCTGCAGTTGCGCACTCCAAGTTGGTTGAGGTCCTTCTCCACTTGTGTGCGCCATCTCAACCGAGGCTTGTTGCATTGTACTAATGACTCGGATTCGAGGACTTTTCGGGCCAGAGCAGTGGTTCCATAGACTCTATATGACCTAGCTATCTTAGCCGTTGTATCCGAAGACGCTTTCCAGTCGCATGCCGCCATAGAGCCCATAAGTCTTCGTTTAGTCTTCTCCCCTAGACGCCATCAACGGAAGCAGGACCAAAAATCGCACGCAAAACTTTGCTCTCGAAAAGGCTAATGGATCATCTTCATCTTCTTTTAGTAACGTCCATGTTTCCGCGCCATATAGGAGGGCTGTCATGATCAAGCTTATATACAAAGTTAGCTTCGACCTTTGAGAGATTGCTCTTTTACTCAATTGTCTCTTGAGCTCAATGAAGCAGCTGTTGGTAAGAATAATTCTGTATTTCATTTCGTTACTGAGGTTGTCATCCCGATTTACTGCAGACGAAGTCCTTGACAACGTCGAAGTTTCTGCTGCTTAATGGTACTACTTAAGCTTAAATGTGGTCATTGGTTTGATTTTCGACGTTTTTCGCCGTTCATTCATAATATGGTAAACATGAATGGAAGTGGGTTAAACAGTCGTCACCCTTACGTACCAAATTTACGTACGTAGATACATGTAGTAAGATTCCTTGTCTGCTTAGAAAAATCCATCAAAATCATCCCGTTCTGCCACCGATCCCTTCCAATTTAAGGACCGGTGGTTACCCTTAAATCAAAAGGGTCTATACAACTTAACTGCCCATTGCAAAATATTTCATTAAATTTACGTTAATCCAGTGAAAACCAATCAAAATCGAAATTTGATCAAACAGTTTTGAACACAAAACCACTTGCATGCGAGTCTGGGCCCCTCTGTCACGGTGTACGTTATGTGGTGATGTTCAGGCACACATGTAAATACAAACAGAAGACTAGGCGAAACACAAAGCATAACATCGGCGACATTCGACCACAGAAGGGCGTGTAAATAATTAATGGGAGCTTAGTAAATTAGTAAACAAAAATAAATTACACCAACCGACGGCCTATTCAATTTCAATTTGCTATTTACAGCTTAACGCACCACCACCAAAGTCCAGAAATGCCATCAATTCGTTGAAAACCGATTTGTGCTGGTGTGAATGCTTCTGGAAATATATTTCCAAAAAAAAAGGTTTAATTATCGGGAAGTGGCTTCGTGGTTGCGCCTTGTGACAGTATCTAAACTGTTCAGAATTGGTCACTTTTTTGACATGTGCCGAGCATATTTCGATTGGAATGTCTGACCGCATACGCGTAGAGACTTTTTTTGTTTTGGTGTGGCAGATATTTAGTTTTGTCATTTGAATTATGTCAAATTTTTGAAATGATTGCATTTGAAAATTGGTTAGAATTTGTGTAGACAATTGTGCAAGAGGGTCCTGTGTGGGAGCTTACATTTTCAGAACAATTTCGATTAAACAAACTGTCGACGGACAGTTGAACCAATGGGGTGATCTTCTCAAAACTACAGTTTTTGAGCGATTCTTAATTGAAAGCACCATTTTTGAAAGTGTTTAAAATGTCGAAATTTCGAAACCCAAAAAATGGTTGGCACCAAATGATAATTTTTGGAAGTGAGAGTATACAAAACTGAAGTGGGAATAGAAAAGCACTGTGAGGCGGAAAAAAAAAATGTCAAACTAAAACAAAGACGCAATTGTAGCTATACATTATGAGGGCAGTCTCTTAGGTTCTGAGCCTTGCTGCCTGGTGGCGTCACTATCACAAGACATATCGTAAGTGAATCTCGACTACTATCAAAATCAAATTCAAATTTCGAGTTTTTCCTTTTACCACCTGTGAAAACGTGCGTGGCAGTGAACATCATTCTGAATATGCAAAAAGTGACATATTGGCCGGTGTTTGGGTTTTTGGTTTTTAAAGGGAGCTCTTAAGGCGAAATCAAAGAGCGCTCCAGTACTGTGTACAGTTATTCTTCTTCTTTTTTGGCAAACGTCAAAAGATGGCAGACGAGGCATCCAACAAGGGCTTTTTGATGAGCCACACCCTAGTGCCCTGGAAACAGGTACCAAGAAGGGACACGCGACAGAAATCCACGATTTCATACTGCCAGTGCTCGCTGGTTTTCGTGTTTGTTCACTTCGGACAACAAGCTCAGATGTTAAATCATGTTTTATGCTGTTTACGAGCAATAGGAAGGAGATTCTGTCTGTAGGTTGTGCGTGAGGCTAACTCCCTCACCACATAAAAAAACGATGAGTTCAGCAGCATGCCTCGGATATGGACAGATCTAATGTTGACGACACTAGCAAACGAATAAAGGACAACGATTTTCAGTTCTGCACGTGGAATATGAGGTCCCTTAACAGAGGCTCTTGACTGCTACAAAGCATATATCACCGCCATCCAGGAAGTGCGGTAGGATGGAAGATGAAGAACTGCGTTATCTACTACAGCGACTGCTACAGGAAGAGAAGGCAGCACTTATTCGGATGCGGATTTGTTGTTCGAGGAAGACTTAGGCAAAAAGTCTTAAACAACGATCCCGTAGGCGAAAGCCTCATGACAATCCACATTAAGGCTAAATTCGGGAACATCAGCCTGATTTGCGCTCACGCCCCGACAGAGGAGTAGGATGACAAAAGCAAAGATGAGTTCTCCTAGAAAGAACAAATGATCGATGCCCCAGCTTTGACACAAAGATCGTTCTAGGAGATTTGCAACATAAAGAATGCTTTTTCGAGGCACACAGAAAGGATAAAACGAGAAACACTAAAGACAATTTTACAAATATGAGCAAGAGATACGAATTTGAAGTCAGGAAATATTTTAAAGAAATGAGGAGGTGAACGGCAGAGAAAAGCGTTCTTTCAATATCAGTGTAAGTAAGAAACACAGTCAGCTTCAAAGCTCTTACAACATTCATGAAAACTCTCTAGACGTGACCTTCTCATAACTAGTATTTTTAGTGGTATAAACACTCAGACGAAGCTGAAACAAAATTCAATGTGACTTGTACATGTATGTATGAATATGTTGCCTCTTAAAATGCTGACGCCAGGTAAAAGGTTCGGCTTCAACAGCTTTCCCCTAACTAACATGCCTGCAGGTGAAATTCTAAAAACAACATACGCCGAATCCAGACGACAACACTTCGTGTAAGCGAACAAATTCGAATGATGGTCGTCTCTGTGTCAACAGGTCTCGAAGAATTCCGTAAATTTAGATTTACATAAGTTGTGTCTTGTTCTCAGAATAAATGCGGAGGGTTTTTCCAGAGAAAATACATTTTTTTCAATGCCATCGCACAAAATTCCTTAACTTACATGTGCATGGGTGATGGTTAAATATAATTGGTGATTCATCATGAGGTTTAATTTATAATTTAAAATAAAACACCGAAAGTTAAACCATAGACCTGTATTTTTGGCTCAAAGAACAAACGGCGGCATTTACTTATTAGAGAGGATATATAAGAAGTGACCACGGCTACGTCGATCAAAGTGATCCATTCATAAGATCCAAATTCAGGCGACTCGTTCAAACATAGCTATCAATAACAGGGATGATGTTGAGTGTCAATCGGAGCTGGCTTATTTCCGAAGACCTGAGTTTCAACATATCCCCCAGAGGAAAATGTCCAAGTGTGTGATATGCCATGATCGAAAGGTAAAGTACCCACCGAAATTATAGCTCTTTGCTTTAAGCGTTGTTTGATTCATCACATCCTTATTTTGAAAGCAGAGCTGACCGAGATTAGGTGCTGGTATTTGAGGGGAGCTTAGTATCTGCAAGAATAGTCAGGCTTCTGAAAATTACGACGACTTGTATAATCTCAATTTTCTTTACTACGTTTCTTTACTACGTTTTGACGTTAAATAGTCGATTACGGGCAATTCAGAGCGATATTTTCGAATGATAACAGTGATTTTTTTCTGACGGCGACTGGAGTTTATAATTTGGACGATATGTGGTTCTAACCAGATGGACTAAAATACCGCACAACACAACAAATAATGCCTTTCGTGCGTGTTTAATTTTTTGGCGATGTTAATCAACGACTGATGTCGTTTTTTCTGTGGATCTTTACAACAAACTGTGTGATTAATCTCTGAAATCTAATTGAGTGCCAATACAGCACATAAGTGACCAGGCAAAGCTTCTACAACTCCTCTGTTTGGCGTTGGTGGCGTCTGGAGAAGAAGATTTAATGTCGAACTCGATGGGCTGCACAGCGACATTCGCCCGAGAAGCATCTTCGGATAAACGCCTAAGATGGCTATACCATGTACATCGTATCTACACCACTGCTCCGGCCTGAATAGTCTTCGAACCTGAGCCGTTGGGACAACGCAACAGAAACCGACATAGGCTTAGATGGCGCACATAAGTAGAGAACGACCTCAACCAACTAGGAGTGCGCCGCTGGAGGCAGCTATCGGAAGATCGTTCTGGCTGGGGAGGCATGTTTGTTGAGGCCCAGGTCCACCTCAGACTGCAGCGCCACAAGAAGAAGAGGAAGTCATTACAGTCGATACCTTCTAAAAATTTCTACTCAAAAAAGAAGAACTAAAATATTATCTTATGAATGTATGTTCTTCCGTCAGAATAGTTGCAAAGCTGTCTTAGCTGCACACTCATGCCGTTTGTTGAGCAAATTTGTTCATCCCACTTCGTCCCCTGCAGGCATACAGAAATTACCCAGTTGCAGGGTGAAGTTATGGGGGAACGCACCGTTGTTTCGCGGAATTTTCCATCTCGGCGGTAATTACTCCTTCAAATTGCAATACAATGACTACAAAGTGAAAATGAGTTAACCCGCATTATGCCTAATGAATTCCTTGTTATAAAGATTTCTGCGTACACACATCCATCGCGGCGTTTACTTCGCTCCTCCCTTTTTTAACGTCATTTTTTGACGAGTTTTCCTTTAAAATTTTGATTTTAATTCTTTTCTCCGTATTTAGAGGGGAAATGGAAAATTAAATTTTAATTAAGTCATTATTCAATGCCAAAATTATGTGTAATTAATTCCTTGCGCCATTTTTCAGTATCTCTTTGTGGATGTGTTCTGTTTCTTGGAGTAGGCAGGTAATCATTTCAAGGCACATTACGGCAACGAGTGATGCCGTGTTTAGTTAAGCACTGATTCCGAAATACACGCTCTGGTGTACTCGCCCTGAATAAGAAAATGAAAGGCACACACATTGAAATGTGGGCGTTGTATTATCCTTAGACAGAAACAGAATTTGAATTATATATGTATTTATGGAGGGGGTGGGATAGATGAGATGTTCCTCTTCTGGGAGGGGGGGAGGCTGAAAAGAATGTGAGTGTCAAGCAAAGGCACGAGACGGATGGAATTGCTGTCAGGGAAAGATCGCTGAGGGCATTCGGGAATTTGGGTTGAGGAGATTTGAATTTTCCGTGGGGGAGCATTTTAAATCAATGCACATTAATTATTTCTTTTCAATTTCATGAATATTCCTGCTAGTCCTTACAGAGGATTTCATAACAAATTATTATTGGACTTGACGCATGTCCAAGAATCAGAAAACTTGATCGCTCTGACACGTTTACAATGAAAGTGTCAGGAAAGTTTTCGCTTCAAAACTTAACCGCAATACTTTTGACAAGATTGGGCTTTCTTGATTAATTGCTTGACATTTGGCCTTTCCTACTGGTCTTTGTTTTTCCCATTCAAGCACTGGAATCATTCGGTTAACACCAGAGGGCAGTTTGAAGGTATGTGAAACTTAGGCTACAGTTTTTGATTGGGTTTAGTTTTGGGCCGATTTTTAAGAAAACACACTTTCTAAAATCTTCCCGAGCCATTTGGGAATATTTAGGAAAAACTGTTTTCCATTTTGCCTTAGGGAATCAGTTTTCTTAAGCTGACGAATTTGTAAGCAGGAACCTCAGGTGCTTGTATTTTATTTATTGAGTGGCACTACAGCCCACAAGGGATCAGTGCCTAGCTTCCACAACAACAACGCGTGTTGTGCGTGCTACTGTTCAGAAGTACAGGTTTTTGCCGACTCTAAACGGCGCGATTTGAGAAGCTTTTCATAGACAACTGATACTCTTGAGTGTGTCAGCAGTTCGAAAGAGGTGGTGCCATGAAAAAATGCGAAGTGTCACGTCCGGGAATCGAACATATGCACCCTGCGTGGCGGTCGACCGACTTACCACTACACCACGGCGACCACGGTGCTCGAATGCCTGGCCCTTATAGTTGCTGAAATGTGGATACCATAAAATAAAATTATTCTTCCGTATTGTTTCAAATCTCGATTTAACCTACAGATCCGACACTTTAAGCCCAATCATGATCCTTTTTGATCCAGATTGTCTCCATTTATGCGTAGTGAATGCAGTTCGAGACTTATCAACGGGTAGATAAAAGCTTGGCAATGAAAACTGATTGACATAGATGAATTGAAGTGCATGGTATATGTTGGAAGCAGGTTCATTGTCTTATACTCCCTGGGAAGTGGTTAAATGTGGTTACCCCAAACATACCAGCAATTTTATATATATTTAAAGACGCGAGTGGTGCTCTTTAATGACAAGAAAAGAGTTTAAGCAACTCAATCATGGCCATAAAGCAAAAAGTTGTCTAATAGCCCTTAAGTTTTAATTCTTCTTAACTTGTTTTTTCTTTCTGGTTTTTATTTATAAGCGATTTTATTTATAATTCAAAAGAATTTGATATATATTTTCTAAAGTCATGCCACTTCTTCAAATTATTTTTTGAATTGTAGCAACAGCTTGTGCCACGGTCTTTTTATCCAATTTTCAAAACCTGCTTGAAATCATGTGCATTTTGGGAATCCGGATTTCGAGGTTTTCACCCTTTTTAGACATTATAACGAAAGTTTTTCCACAAACTGTTGTTCACCTACATGAATGCATATTGATTTGATACATATAGCAGAGACGGAAGTGAGCAAACTTGAAAGTATACTTTTCAAATGAACAGCTAAACTTCAGACTTGCTTTCGAAAGTTTAAGAATTTTCTTGACAATTTTTTCTAAGTTTTACTTTTACTATGTAAAACCTCCGCCGGCATAATTTCGTAGATTGTTACATTTAGGAAAGGAATTTTCAAAAGCCTATGAGAACTTGAAGACACCGACGTCATTTGTAGGTGTGTAGGAACTCAGCGCCGAAAGAATTTGGAAAACTACCCAACGACGTGAGGAGGAAACGAAAAAAAAGCAACCAGTGAATGAAATTCTTCCCACGATGAATGAAAATACAGTTTTGAAATAATTGTTACAAGGTTCATTACCAATGTGTACTCCTGGCTGGTCGAGATCCAAATGACAGAGAGATTGATTCGCCGAAAACTCTACCATAGAACCGATTCGCAGAGTTATGACATGAGACTGAGTGAGACGAAACGGTTATAGGTTAACGTTGACTCTGTACATCCAACATGTTCATTATAGGAACGAAATAGTGTATAAAATGCTTAATTCAAGTCGCAGTGGCACAGTGGGTAAGTGCGTCGACCCACACGCAGAAGGTCTAGGTTCGATTCCCGGACGGGACACCTTACATTTTTTCACGGCACCACCTCATTCGGGTTGCTGACAACACTTAAAGAGTATTAATTTTCTATGAAAAGCTTCTTAAGTCTCGGGTCCTTCTAGGTCCCTTCTACTCGTGAGAGAATAGTAGCACGAACAACGCGAGTAGTTTTTGCAGAAGCTAGACCCTGGTCCATTGTGGGCTGTAGTGTCACTTATTATTATTATGTATAATTCAATGTTATTTTAAATGAGAGCAAAATTATCATTTCCCAAATTCAACAAATTATAATTTCAAACAATCCGTTTCTAAACAATAGGTTTCCCTCGCTTTGTTTTTAAAGTAATCTGTCCACTTTTTTGGTTGGAGTCCCAACCTACTGCACTGAAGCGGTCAAACTCGAAAACTGGTCCATTGTACCAAACCACTTACACTCAGCGCCAAAAGTGTGTGTTCTGGTGAATGTTATAAAATATAACAGCAGGAGCTAAGGTGGGGTGGTAATGGACAAAACATAAACACTTTAAGCATACAAAATTTCCTAAATTCTTATACAAAATTAGCAAAAAACTAGCGTCCAAAGTGGGTATATGTACACATGTCTTAAAAGGCTTCACATATTAGAAAAGTAGCCGTACGAAGGTCTCTCTTCCGAATTTTCACTGAATCGTGTCTTCAAATCATGGATTCAACAGGCCTGTGGGACCCTTGCTTCAATTTTCGGCCATTCTCTTACTAGAGCATTCGGTAGTAATTGTGCAGATGTAATAAAGATTGTGAGATCCCCCTGCTGATTGGGGAGGATAATATAATTGTCTTGGTGAACTATACATCAGCCCTTCACTTCACGGGTAGGATGTATGTTGAGGGTCCTTGTAGTCTTAAAAGACCTACGTTCCTGAAAGTTTCTAGTTCCAATTTTTACACACTTGCTTCAAAATCCTCATTTAACGTATTCGGAAATCCTTTCTTACCCATCGTTTAATTAACAAAATTCAAAATCCTATGGCCAGTAGCCACCTTATATCCCCATACCATCTGTATAAGATTTGAAGCAGAGGTGGAATTCCAAATTGAGGCTAAAGGCATTCATCGAAGGCTGAGAACTCAACATGGCTGCCGAGTGTCTGAATATACCCATCTCTTAAAGGCCTTGTAGTACACTACCACAAACATGTGGAGTGTGTGTGTGATATACCGTATTTTCTTCCATATCCTGATAAGGTGGCGTGATCGTTTCATTCTTGGCTTGACTTTGCTACTGAAAAGACATTTTGTTTTTCCCTGTTAAGGAAGGAAACAAATTTGAATAAAACGAACAATACTTGCGGTTTTAGTTACAGTGTGTAATCCTATACAACATCACTGGGCCTTCACCTTGCTTTACTCTTGACAAAGTATGTGACGTTTTAGTTGTGTATTTTTTCTTTTCCACACATTATAGTTTTTCTTTGTTCCAAATTTAGACTCATAATAAAACAGGATATTTTGGTCGTTTTTAGTGAATTTCAATCTTCTTTTAAATTTTGTTTTTCGAGTCAGTTTATTTCCTGGACACTCTGCCATGTAAGCCACTTTGATGCAACGTGGAATAAGGGGAACAGGTCACGTAGACATTTTTTCTAGTAACTGTTTCTGCACTTTGGACATCACTGCATTTCGGATTTTTTTTCATTTTCTAATAATATCTCTTCTTTCTCCCTCATTCACATCGAACTCAACTGTCTTTCGCTGTGTTATGATGTCTGTTTAATACGATTTTTCGCGTTTCCTTTGAAGTTTCGAATGGCATTTTGAACAGGAAGCCGAATGAATCGGATTGTCACATGGTTTACAAAGTGTTCCATTTCTTTTCGAAAACGTTCACAAAACTGTGTACACTAACTTTTGTCTTTAATGTACACGCTTTTTTTTTACCCTGTCTGTATATTGTTCCTTCAAAAATGAAAAAAAATGAATGAATCGGATTGTCACATGGTTTACAAAGTGTTCCATTTCTTTTCGAAAACGTTCACAAAACTGTGTACACTAACTTTTGTCTTTAATGTACACGCTTTTTTTTACCCTGTCTGTATATTGTTCCTTCAAAAAGAGGATTTTTATTCAATTTTAAATATGTGATCCTACTCTGCTATATGTGGCAATATTTCTTCCGAGGATCTCATTAGAAGTCTCAGGACTCACCCTCACAGGACTTACTTCGAAACACTTTTCCCATCAAAGCCAAACAAAAATCTCCAAAAGAATTCTATTAACCCATTTTGTACACGAGTAGCCACACATCACACTCCAAGCGTTGGCGTATCCCAAGCAAAATTTCCAGTTAATCCAATAGTGAATTATTTATTTTGCGATACACCGACGACACATTTTCGAGAGCATACCAAAGCACAAGCCACATCCCCAATTGTTGCCTGTATCAGTAGCAGAGTTGTGTGTTTTTTTTTTCTACACAATATGGTGACGGCTGCCGTGGTGGTTACAGTTTTTGGCTTCAAAAAGTATTGGCCAGCGTCACAAAAGCGGTCTATTAAATGCTTAGGCGGTCTGGTGTTCGTAATTATTTCCAAACTTATGGACGGCAGGATCTCATTTCTGTCTCTATGCGAGGTGTTCCGATGCGCCTTTTTTGGATTGTTTGTTAGTGGACAACTTTTTGGGGAAAACCTGAAAATCGAATTAAATAAAAGCGCTGCAAGAGAGGGGGGGGGGGGTGGTGGTGCAGTACGCCGAAACGCAGCCGTTTGTGTTTCGCACTTTGGAGGAGTGGCGAAATATATTGAATAAATTTGAAATGAAAATTTCATTTTTGTCCTTGATTATCCTGTATTTGCACATCGCCACCGCATATATCGTGTAAAATTTATTTATATTAGGCTTTTGAATTTGTTCTGTTGTCATTAGGTGGCAGTTCATGAATATTGGCAAAACTGATGTTGTTCCAGTCTTGGTGGAATTTGAAATTTAGCAATATCAATAATTATTTCGGAGCAATCATGCGTGCGGGTGTTGCAACCGTCGCCGGTGTTGTGTAAGCGTTCATTAAGGCATTTGAATAATTGCCAAATGGCTTCTGCATGAGTTTAATTATTGTCGGCCTAATGATATGTTTAATTAAAATTTGGGTTTCATTTGTGTTTTTTTTTTGTTTTTTTTTTTTTATTTTTGTTTTTCTTTTCCATTTATACCCTACTAACAGGACTTATGCATTGTTAAAATTACATTTTTGCATTAACAAGTCTTTGACCTCCAAATAAACAATTTTTCACAATCAATTGATTTTTACAACAAATTATTTTTCACCTAGAGCAACACAAGTCGGTTGGATCTGAGACTCAATCAGGAAACCTCTCCAGTTGGTACGATTTTTAACAGTCTTCAATTTTACATACCAAGCTGGGTGGGGTACATGATGCAGAAAAATTGTGTGGCACTGCAGTTCACTAGGACATAGCTTCCTTAGTAATCACATGCTTTGCTCGTGTTATTTTTTGTCTCACGAGCAGAGGTCACCTAGAATTTATTTTTCGATTCTGGCGAGATTTGAAAAGCTTTTCTTTTATGATGATTGCCAGTCGTTAAGATTTGTCAACTGTGTCAGTGCCGTGAAGAAATACAAGGTGTATAGTCCACGAATCGTACCAGGGAGCTCTGTGCGGGTGGACGCACTTACTCTCTACACCACGGTGAGCAACTTAAATTACTTGATGCGTTTTTTCCAAAGAACGAAGCCTTTAACATATATCCCTGTCACAATGCCGAGGTCTACTTTTCAGTTGACTTAAGTCAGAATATGGCGGCTGAGTGGTAAAATTTCTCATATCGTTATAACGTTGATCTACTCGTGAGTTCCTACAAACGCTCTCCCCGTTCACAAAATTTAAGTATTTATACGCGAAATTTCGAAATTTTAGTGAACTAAGAGAATATCTTGTGGAGGTATCTCATTTTCTTCCAGATAAAATTTAATGTCTCGTAAAGCGTGTGAGTTAGCTTAAGTTGTCGACAACTGTCACGAAGGCTCAAAAAAGGTGGAACACGGAAGTGAACCGATGTGGTTTGTTTCAGTTTGTAGCCATTGTGGCATAGGAGGTAAGTAGGTCGAAATCTATATGCGCCTTCGTAAATTATAAATATCCAAAAGTCTCACTTCTGTAAGTGCAAGACAACAGTTAGTCGTAACCTTTATCTAACTTCATATCAAGTATGTTTCCTGTAACAAAAACATACTCACAAACTGCAATTTAATGACGATGAGGTTGTGTCATATACAAGTTTTGCTTCTAAAGGTTTCTCTCTAAATAAAACTTTAAACTTTCTCCATGTATAGGCGGTCTAGTACGAACAACCATTGCTATTAACATCTCTTAAGTGGCTGTCTTGGTTGCCTCCGAAAAAGCACATTCATCACTTCAATTTTACACGACATTCTTCGCTGCTTCTCGCTATGATTGAATCATTTCAAGTGTAAAAGGGTCGAATCGTAGTTGCTAGACGGTCAGTTGTTATCAACAAGATTTAGAATTCCCCTTGGTAATAGGTTTTCAAAATTTCCCAGCGCAGTTCTTCAAGCATACAGCGTATCATACTTTATATTGTTAGAAGTTTTTGGCTTTTCCTTGTGGTACCTGTGATGGAATTAGTTGATTGATGTGGCGCGCTGAAGACTTAGCGGACTCCTTGATGGGTTGACTAGCCCAACAGGCAATTGACCAGTAATATGCACGAGATTGCCTGCTCATTTGATACACATTGGTAATGAAGGATCTCGGTAGAACAAGAGCTAGGTCAGTGAATCAAATCACTTTTTGTAGAGAGTGTGAGCTTTAGTCAGACATAAATCGGTAGACTGGCCATGGAGTCTGAAAAACAGTTGCAAAAAGAAAGCCGAAAGAGAAAAGGAAAACGTTTCAAGCGTAAGACGGGCGGCTAAGTTACGGTTTGAGAAAAGAACGGGACAACTGCGCATAATACGAGCTAATTATGAGCTGAACTAAATCAAAAATACGACCTAGTGAGTAGTTTAGTACCCTCCCTTTAATCGCAGTTTTAAGCCAAAAGACAACTTCCTGTACTTATTGGTATAAACCAACAAGGTTGAACGTTAAATAGCTTTAATTTCGGCCAATTTATACGAAAAACGGAGCCCAAAATTGGGTTCAACTATGGAACTTCTGCAAATGTTTTCGATGTGATCATGGGAAAAAAAATTAATTTTATATATAATTGCCCCATTTTGTTCCTTAACACAAAGTAATATTTTTCCGGATAACTTAATTTGTTCTGTGTTCGAAATTCCGCAGGCATCACGCGAAAATACGAAAAATGTTGGCCTACAGCAAAAACCACATCAGGATGCACGCATATTAGTGGACGCTGATAACGCCAGGAGAAGAATCCCTTTGGCGAATGACACTCAGTCGAATCAGAGCAGCGGACACATCAGAAGAGATCGTGTCCAGAAGAATACTCAATTACTCTTAAAAGTTCTGTATTGGCTGCTATCCCATTGGATATTTGTGGTGAAGCAATCAAACTAGAAATTGTGTTTTTATTGACCACCCTGTAAAATCTAATTTTTTAATAAGTTTTTCTCTCTCTTTACTCGCACTTAGTTGTAAATGGATGACTGATGAAAAATCCATGTGACGCAATATCTCTGTTCTTCCTTCGGAGTAGTTCCCCACCATTTGACACACCTTTTAACGACTACATACATACATATGTATGTAGACGAGATAAAAATGTGTTCGATTTCCAAGTTCCGAGCTACATTCGCGTTCGAAAAATCTGAATGAAAAATTAATTAGACCATGTCAATTATGTGAATATTATTCCATTGACGATTGAGTTTCCCATCAGTTTGGAGAATTCATACGGAATAGTCCATCAAGCTATTATCCTCATGTGAAGCTCTCAGCAGACTTTTTTATAATCGTCCCGTTCGCATAGTATTCAGCAATTATCCTGAATTTGACATGGACAATATTATGTTAATTAAATATCACAGGAGAAACTGGAAATACGAATGTATGCTGTTTGAGCGCCATAGCTGGACGGTCGGTACAATCGTCAGTCATTACAGGACTAATCCCCTTCAGAATATGATATTATTATTATTTTTTCCTTTTCCCTGTTACCCAATTAAATTTCCTTCACTAATCCTCTCCAACAATCGGCTAGCGTTGGCTGGCTGTCATTCATATCAGGCCTCTCCTCGCCGCTGAGGGCGATGAGAATGCGGTAATTATTTTAGGATCAGCATTTCAGAGAAATTAATATTATATATTGCAGTGTTGTCGTTCTACGTTTGCATCTATGAAATTCGTTTTTACTCTCATGTCACACCCGGTCAAATTTCATCAGCCAATGCAATGGTGAGCAAAGGTGAGCGCTAAAAGCGCACATCCATCGGTGCTTCAGTAGCCGTCCCGTCCCTCTGACGAGCTCAATTCGTTGTGGACATTAGGTGTGGAATGTTTTAACACACACACGCAGTACTCATACGCAAATTGGATAAATTAGATCTTAGGCGCATTCGGCATAGTAAATGAGTAGGAATCCTAGTTTCAGTCATAAGTTCCAGGGTGGCCGGGTAGCCGTGTGGACTGTTTCGATAAATGCAGTCCGCTCTAACTGGTAATCGGATTAAGGTAGTAATTTGTCAAACATACAACAAGAGCAATTGTACAGAAATGGCTCGCATGACGAAGTGTTCACAGTTCAGTTGATTTTATGCGATGCGCTCTGACACCAAAGGTGACCTGGATTCAAGTTTTTAGATTTCGGTGTCGCGGACCTTAAACAAAACGAAAGGAGAAAAAGGACAGGATTAAGTATTTTATTTTGGAGTGAATTGATAACAGTTCGGCAGTGTAAAAAAAGGGCTTTCATTTCAACTGTTTTTCAAATTTCAGTACTAAGTTGACTTTAGTTAAAAACTGGAGAATTGACTTTTTAGTTGGAAAAATCTTGACTAATAAGCCATAAGAACTAACAGTTTTTTATGCGAAGACTTTTATAAGACAGTGATGCCTTGGTCTTCCCTAAAAGAAGTTCAAAATTCAATAATTTTAGTGCATTTTGATTGAGACTCAGTAGAGCGTCACTATTGTTTTCTAACTTACAGGATAAATGACCTTAAATAGAACCCATCTTAAGTATAGATACAAGACTTGTCGATACTCAAAAGTAATTTTATTACATTGTTCTCGCATCAAGAAGCTTTGGAAAACTTGGTCGGCTTTGAAAGGTATAGTCCAACCATAAGGCACGAGCTTAATTGCGAGTCACACCTAAAAAGATCAAGTTTTTTTGTCAGCGTTAATTTGACATTCCTTTGCTTTAGTGTTTGGTGAATTCAACAAAGGAGAGGGACACGATTCAGCAGTGTGTTCAGTTTGTTAAAGCCTTTTGAAAAAATGAGCGTTCAAATTGAATTGCATTTCGTACACTTCGTGCCATTTTTGATCTGCATAGTCAAATGTGTCCGCAATTGGTAAAATACCCATATTTTTACAAACGGGCATCTACGACTGATTTTTGATGCATTCCAAAAATGTGTCTGTCACCGGGAAGTACTATTTTAAAAATAAGGTCGGCCATGTTGTTACTGTTCAGGGTGTTTGTTATCGCGAAATGATAACGGACCCCTTGTGTCCAGAAATTGAGGATATGAATCTGCACGATGTATGGTTCCAACAAGATGATGTCATTTGCCACACAGCCAACGAAATAATGACACTCTTGCGGGAGGAATTCAATGACAGTGTTATCTCACCTCGTGGCGATGTAAATTGGCCGCCACGATGTTTGTCGACGTTTAAAAGAAAAATAGTACGTCGATAGTCCAAGAACAATGCATCAACGACATTAAATCCAATTATGTCTTAGAATCATTGAAAATATGGACCATAGAGGAGGGATATGGCACTACAGACGTGGGAAGCATTTAGATGATATTTATTTTAATATTCCTTGATCCTTCATTTTCTACTTCTTCTTGTGGGGTTACAATCCAGGGTGGACCTGGGCATCAACCAACATTCCCCTTCAGCTAGTGCGATCTCGAGCCAGTTGCCCCAATGAAACACTCCAAGTTGGATGAGTTCCTTCACCACTTGTGTGCGCCACCTTAGTCTAGGCCGTCCTCTGTTGCGTTGTCCCAAGGGCTCAGATTTGAAGACTTTTAGGGCCGGAGCAGTGGTGTTCATACGCTCTACATGGCCTAGCCTACCTAAGCGCATGTCGCTTTACAGTCTATAGAGTTCATCGCTAAATCTTCTCTTCCAGATGCTATCAATGCAAACAGGACAAAAAAATCGCAAGCAAGACTTTTCTCTCGGAAAGATCCTTCAGTCGTAATAAACAATAATAGTAACAATAATAATTGAGTGCCACGACAGCCCACAGGGAACCAGGGCCTATGCTTCAATAACAAGCACTCGCGTTGTGCGTGCTATTGCTCTCTCACGAGTAGAAGGGACCTACAGTTGTTTGCCGGCGAACGGCGAAATTTGAGAAGCTTTTCATAGACAATTGAAACTCTTTAAATGTTGCAAGCAACTCCAAAGAGTTGGTGCCGTGGAAAAAAACGCGAAGTGTTCCGCCAGGGAATAGAACCTAGACCTCGGTGTGTGAGTCGACACATATACCCACTACGTCACTGCGACTGCTCGTAATAAATAATTTTAAGATAATTTTCTGAATATTTGTTTTTTTTTTTGTTTATATTTAGCATCTTGTGTTTTCGCTGCACCAACCTGTGTTAAAGTCAATTCAATAAACACTTGTCGCTCGTGCTGATGAAGTTCCCTTTTGCATTAAAAATATAGATGAATCGTATTCTGACATTTTGCAATAAATTTGAGTGGTAATAAATTTGGACGGGTGCAAGAGAAAGTTGAACCAAATTCTCATGTGACCAGTTAAAGGTCTTCCCCATTCAGCTGTTTGAGTCGGTGAATGTTCCAGCGATTCGAATTAAAATGCAGCAATAAGCTGACTGCATTTCAATTCATTTCATTTACTACTACATTCATTTTGTTAGCATTCATTGTTCAATGCTACACAAATTCCACACTCGTTCGAAATAGAAATTGAGTAGCACTGCAGATCATATGAGGCCAATGTTTAGCTTGTGCGTTAACTTCTCGTGTTGTGCGTACTTTGTTTCAAGTAACTGGTAAAAAATGTCAAGTAACCTGAAAAAGGCATCCATTAATTGAAACTCCCAGGGGGGTAAGCAGCTCGGTAGGCAATAGATTTTCTCAAGTTAACAACGGCCAACGATACGATTTTTCTGAAAAGCAATACTGTAGTACGCTGATGGGGGAAAAAATTATCCCTAGTAACCAATATTTCGAGGCTTGAAAAAATTCAACAGAAATAATGAAACATTGCTAAGTACATATACTTGTTGCTCTATTTCAAAAATTATTAAATTTCCCTTCGATCTACTATCTCGCCCAATGAAATTTGAGAATTCTAAAAACCCAAAATTATGAGAAAACCTATCAAACTCGTCTTTTGCTTTGTGAAGCACTTAAGTCCAGGGGCAAACCTGGGTCTCAATCAATTTGACTATACAGCTTGCACATTCTTTGGACAGCTGCTCTAGTTTTGCACATCAAGGTTGGTGAGCTCTCTTAAAGTTTGTGTGGGTCATCTCAGATGTTCTCAGTGATCTTCGACGTCCTCGGTTATCTTAGTCGTCTTTGGTCGTCTGCAGGCTGGATCTGTACTATTCATACACTCGACATGGTCTTGCCATTCTATGCTTTGCATCAGCAGACGCAGACACCGCCGTACTGAAAATAGAGCTCATTGTTGAATCTTCCCCCGTAATGTGACCTCAGTGGAAGCAGAGCCACAAATAACTCCCATTTCATAAAAGGAGGCCCAAGTAGTGTTCAAGACACATCCTCACATGTACATTCACATGTACAGCGGTTTGTCCCTCTATTCTCTCCAATAATGTCTCCCTTTTATTGTTCTTCCTTATTTTTTTTAAACTAAGTTGCTGTTGCCATCAAATCGTATTCTTCTTCTTAGGAGTTCAGTATGTTTGTCCTACTATCACCGTCTTTTGCCAGCTCTTATTGTGCCCAGCAAGTTGGTTGTGGCTCTCTGCTCTGTGAACTTATTCCTGTTACTTAAGATACCGAAAACTTCATATTCTCAGGAACTTAAATCCTGAAAACCATAATGGCATGTATGGGAATAACACTACCCGAATCAAGGTAAACCAACCCGGAACCATGTGCGACTCGGATATGTTTGTTTTCTGAAAACGAAACCATTAAGAATGAGTGGAAATACATTTTGATAACTTAAAGTCACTTTAAATCCAGAGACGAGGTAATCTCCATCTCTGGTCACAGAGTTTAAAGCGATGAACAATCAAGGATTTTCTTGTCCGGAGAGTACCTTTGCATTGAAGGTTCCTACTGCAAATTTCATACAGTAATGAACTCTTCTTCCGGCTGAAATGATTCGGAGAAATATTTTATTGTTTACGGAGTCGAACTATATCAATAGCCCATTTGATTCTCTCTTAAAGTTGGGTTTGGAATACCAGCAAATCTTTGCAACTCATACCGAGGTGCGCAGAGTGCTTAAAGTAAATAAGAACGTGAGAATTCTAATAACAGCACTCCAGGAATCAAGAAAATCATTTCATTTCAAATTGAGGGTAGGTTCTAGGAACCGAATACACAGTCCACGATCCCTACGGCACGGATGTAGGATAGCTATTTTAAGAGATCCTTGAATTTTTTTCTTGAAACTATAACCAACTTATGCTGTCGGTTTAGCTTACAGATTCCAAACCCCTCCACAAATTTAGTCCCCCGCTAGCACATCACATCTGATACAAACCTCGAAGAAGCAGTTAGTGACTCGTGCGTCAATCCCATCTTAAAGTACATTCAAATGTGGGACATAAGTTAAGTAAACACTTAGTGAGTCTTGGCAAAACAACAGGCGACATATTTCAGAGGAACCTTCTTTGTGTGTCAATTCGATCATTTCCGAATTAAAAAACAATCCACACTCTGTGTGCCCAATTCATTATTCACTCCATCGGAACGGGACAGAGGGAAAGAAAAGCTAGAAAAACCAAACCAACTAAAACCAAATTTTCAACTTGAATTATTTTCCTCCGGTTGAACTCTTTGGCTGCCCTCCAAAATACGGTGTCGCCCTCAAAAACCTGAATCCGCCACACTGGAGTTGCACTTTTTGCCTGAATGCGCTTCAAATCTTTGTTTCCCCGGCAGTGCCCATTCATCCCCGGCATTAGATGAAAAGTACCGAGATAAGAGGACATAAGCGGATTATATTCCCCCACACCGACAGACGCACCGAACAAGCTCGGTAATTTGAAGAAGGAACTAAAATTAACCTTTCAATAATGGCTACCAAATTGATACAAATGCTGATCCCTTGCCAAAAATGCCAAAAGCCATTCCACATATTAAATACTCGCGACAAGAAATTATAACACAGGCAGATAGGACGTCCTTGCATTCCTTCGCCGCCTCGTATTGCCGGCACACATTCACTTACTCCATCACACTCCACTATCGGCGCTGCCACCTCACTTGGCACTCGCCTCACAACAGGGCATGGGGAACTTTTGAAAAAGTCCATAATTCAACGAAGAGTACCGAGAAATGAGCGCCACTGAATGGGTTAACACGTAAAAAAGGATTCACAAACCAACACACACACATCGAGACTCATAAGCATGCCGGAGAACTGCGAGAATCCATTTGAATC
>OX122882.1:20594544-20669693 GCA_944738645.1 Eristalinus sepulchralis
GTTTGAACAGAGATTGCAATTTTAAAAACACTTGTACGGACAATTCCACAATGCCTTGGTCAATGAGTTGAATAAAAACGGTTACAAATTTACGGATTAGGACTTGAACATAAACTATGACAAAGGAAGAGGCTACAACTTCGACAAGTATTGCAATTTGGACTTAGACAATATTTTGAATTTGTCCAATAACTACAAATTTGAAACAGAACTTGTGTAAGTGCTTCTACAAATAATTGAGTAGCACTACAGCCCACAAGTTACCAGAGCCGAGCATTTACAACAACTGTGTTGTGCGTTCTACTGTTTTCTCGTGAGTAGAAAGGATCTACAGTTTTTACCGACTCCGAAAGGCGTGATTTGAGAAGACGATTAGTACTCTTTGAGTGTTGTTCGCAAATCTTAAGATTTTGTGTCATGCAAAAATACGCTGTGTTCCGTCCAGAATTCGAAACTGTGACCATCGTGTGGGGGGTGACGTTCATACCCACTACGCCACTGCGACTACAGAGTCTTAGACAAGTGGAGAGTCAGGAACTTGGACAAAACTTGGTATATGTCAGAGAACTTGCACAGAAACCTTGAGAGTGACTTGCACACAAACTTAAACAAGGAAATGTAAAGAAACACTTGGACAGTAACTTGAAAACAACAAAGTGAAATTTATTGGACCGAAAATTGCGCAAAGACTTAGACTGAAACTGAGACAATGTCTGTCTGCTAACACGTGGGCAAGAAATTGGATAAGAAATTGAACATGATTATAATACAGTAGAAAGCGGAAGCATAGGCCAATGCTTTTAACTAGTTTTCAAGCTCATCATCATGATAATCATCTTTTACCCGCATATTCCACTAAAACAGGACCTCCAGGCTGCTTAATCCTTCGCTATCGACTCCAATTAATCAGGAGCTATTCCCCAGCGCAATTAGGCGATTTTATGGATCCAATCACTTCCACCAGGGTCTACCGAGAAGTTGTCCGTCTGACGAAATTGCATCTCAGGCACGCCTCGGAAGTCGTGATGAAGTTGGCATCCGTACCAAGTGGCCAAACCAACGAAATAAAGCTCCTTCAACATTGAGTTTCCCTCGTACCATTGCGTACAGTAACGGTTCAGAGATATCTCATCGCGGCAGCCTCTGTTTCCGGTCGTATTCCTTCGAACATTAGCCAAAAATCATGACCGTAGGTAAAAGTGCTAAGAACCGGTAGTTTGGCTTTGACACAAGGGCCGACCTTCCTTGTTACTGATCTACCATGCGGCTTCAAAATTGATCCAGCCTGGCTAATCTTAAAAGTAAGCTCAATGTTGCTAATCCCATCAGTCGTGGAAATGACCCTGATATAATTTAACTTAGTTTGCAAGCTGCTTGTGCTGAAAGAAGTAAATTGTGTTCGCCTCATGTTATTTTAAAAATTGTAATTATGATTATTTTTGGGAGACTATCAATAGACCATAGGACTATATTTTCCTTACCCCTCCACTTTCCCCTTAGCTACGTTTCTTATAGTCCTCAATGTTCTGGCAGAGGGCACTTTCACATTAACAGAGTCTTTTTCTTTCAAGAATTTAGAAAAAGGATCTCGTCCACTATTAGAGCACACACGATTTCTTCGCCTATTTCGCCTTTAAATAGGTCATGAGGTGTTTTCTGGCCAATTTGGTATTCTGGAACTTTTCACAAATAAGTGGAATCATGTCAATGCTGAAGTCTTAACCTTTCTTTGTTTGGTCATTATATTAAATGCTATTTCTCGAGTGTTGGAGCCTTTCTCATTGATTTATTATTTTAACTAGATTGACGACAAGACATTGATTTTCGAATTCCCAAAGACATAGGTAAGGAATTTCATTTTTAACGCCTTAATATGGCACTTCAAGCATTCCCATGCTTCTATGTGTCGGCATTTCCTTTGAACTAATACAATTACCTGCCTGAAGTTCGTTCGTCATTATGCAACAAAAGTGAAATTAAATTTAAGTGGATTCAATTATGAGTTTCCTTGAAAAATTCTGAAAACCTTAAATCAACCTTTGTGCCCTTAAATGAGCGTAAAACTGCCTTTGGGGTAAAATACATTACTTCTACTTTACAGTGATAGAGAGTTCTTACACCCACTCCACTTGCAAATACAAAAGGATTTCACAATATGAATGATAATTGTAAATATCCCGAGGCATAAGGTAATTGTGAAAAGCCTTTGTTCAAGGGCTCTGCCTGGACGGAGAGGAATTTTCAACTGTTGAAAGACTAGCCCGAGCAGCAAAGCAGCAGCGACCAACTGCAGCGGTAGCTGATGACCCACGGCTTTGCCTTCTTGCGAAGGACACAGATGGTGGATAGAAATTAAGATAAATTCAGCATCGACATGACTAAGGCTTCCATTGTGTCCTTTGTCCACATTTCTCTGCCTCAAAAATTCTTCATAATTGCGTTAAGTTATATTCTCTCTATTTTCAGGCGAAAAGTAATTGTACAGTGGCAAAGGGAAGTCAGAATTTTGTTTAGAAATTGGCATTTGACCTGAGGGATCTGCTCCACATGGTCAGTAATTTCAATATTTTATTCGCAGTTTGCAGTTCACTGTTCTTACTAAAATACGCAAGAATCCTCTTTTGAATTGTTGGCTAATTACAAGGCTCCTTTTTTGCATGGTTGGCGTTGGAGTTGTTTTTAGCTTATTTAAAAAACTGGAACACAGAGGCAATCACATTTTTCTAAGGTTGGTTTCAACCATCGAAAAACGTTCTCCGTGGGAGTCATTTGTTGTAAGGCCAATTGTCATGTCTACAGAAAATTTTCAAAATTACAAGGTATAAACGGATTTGGCGGTATTATGAGGATCCGTGGGTTATAAACAAGCTATACATACGTGGGGCCGGTTATGACTGTTGGTACACTGAGACATTCTTGTAATTTATTTCATTTCGATCAAAAGTCTTGTATCACACATACTGGAAGGGCTTAATTTTCCCAAAACTACAATGGTAGTGTAATTTCTGCTTATGGGTTGGAAGATAGAATAGATTTTAAAATTCCATGTAAATGTTACGACAGGCTACTTTTTCCATATTCAAATTGTTTTTTTCATTTACTAACTGGAGTCATTTCTTGGGGACTCTTTCGCCCTTATACAAAGTCAAACTAGCATTTTATTACATTTTAGTGGTCGCGCCAAGTTTGATAATTTCTTCATTATGTGAGACTGCATTTTGAATTTAACGATATTTTTATCTTCATTGAAAGAAATGACAGGCATATTGGAGTGTAGGCACTTTTCTTTTGAGAAAACATATTGGGTGGGCAACTAAGTAATTGCGGATTTCACTCATAGATGGCTGAATTTTTAGATCTGCGGACGTTATCGAAATTTCAAACACACTTGGTAGTTGGTACTTCAACTGTCGGTCAGTCATATACCATATAGTCCCGACCGAGCACCATCTAATTAGTTAATATTTCGATCCTTCCAAAACTCCTTGAATAGAAAAAAAATTTCAATTATGATGGTGAAGGCAAATCGTACCTGGTACAGTTTTTTACTTATAAAAACCAGAAGTTATGAACGTGAAATTATGATGCTGCTTGAAAGATGGCAAAATAAAATTACTTGGGTTTACGCCAACCCTATATTAAACAGAGTGTTGCACTATAGTCTGAACATTTCCGAGTCTAAGTTTCCGTTGCAATGTTCTTCCTGTTCCAATCGTGTTTCTATGGGTTGTAGAGGGGCATCACACTGATATATACAAAATCATTTTCAAATGATGGAAATGATGAAAAGCCCTGCAATCTTTGTTAAGTGGGGACAACGAATCAATTCCTACGGTAATGCCTATCTGGCCATAAGTTAGATATAAAAAAATTAGAACACTGCGTAATAACAACCTATCATCCAGATTTCGTTGAAGTTAAAGTCCTGCAGTCGGAAAAATATATCACCCAATGACACATAATGGAAACTCTACACATAATGCACGACAATAATGAAATGACCATACAGATCATATGAACTGTTCTCTCTATGCTTACAACGATAAAAAAAACTTTTGAAAATCTCAATATTCAAAATTAGACAGCGCTTCGGTATGAGAAGTGTTAAGATTTCAAATATATAAACCGTTCAGTGACAGTGAGCTAAAATTATAAAAAAATATTTACAAGCCTTTCAAATCAAAACGTCTCAGTTGTGTTGAAAAATTATTATACGCTTTGGATTTCAAACGTGTGATTGCTTTATATTTGACTTGGAAACCACAAGAAGCTATCGTTAGAGCCCTCAAGCATCTCAATGTCAATGGATCATTTGTGTCTCGAGTCATAGCCCATTACCGTGGTACAGGCCGCTTTGCAAAACTCCCTGGGGATGTTAAATGGTCATAGAAAACTGCAACATGGGTAGAAATGACTGGGAAATCGAAGGCTCAACTGGAGCGAAATCCATGTCGAATTGCTGGAATGGATGCAGTCCATACCAAAAAATGAGTTTTGCCCCAAGCCAATGAAGTTCCAATACGCTCTCAGTCTTACTCTGCAACAGAAAAAAGTAAGAGTTAAAAGAGGTAAGGAGTTGCTACGCTTGCATGAAAGCGGTGAGTTGTGAATTTGTTTTTTTTTTTTTCAATGAGCCGTCATTTGTTTTCGAGCAATATGTCAACAAACAAGATGACAGAGTTTACTTGCCACAGAGGGCGTTCGAAAACGTACAGTTTCGGACGGCTACTAAGAAGTAGGCTGCACCGATTGTGATAATGTGGGTAGCCATAACTGCCGATGGTCGTCCTCCACTTTTATATTTAGACGGTGGCGTCAATATTAATTCGACCGTTTAAGGAAGTACTGAAGCTCTGGGGCAAACAACCATTTCAGTCGCAGATCGTTGACATTTCAAAAAAACCAGGCAAAAGGTACCGTTCTGTCATTCTATCCTCCTATCCTCCTACGACCTATTTTTTAAATTCCATGTGCCACGTGTTCTTCTGTTCTATCGTCCACGTGCCATTTGATTCTATTTTCGTTAAATTATCCCATGTTTCCATGGTTACATGTGGCATATGATCGTCTTTCTATTTGTCTAGCTTGTTTACGTCTTTCATCCAATCAACTGATCCTTGTTTTGTCAACCGTTCATATGTTACTCGAAAACCGTGCTGCCTTGTTGTCCCCATAAAATTAGGTCAGATGTAAAAATTAGCTTTATTGTTTAAGGGACTCCTTAAAATCACTACCCAATAAAGAAACATTGTTTTTGAAGTACTCCGTGGTTTGAATCATATAACTCGCACGTCAACCAACGTTGGTTAAAAACAATGTTTCGCAAGTTCTCAGGATAGATTCCGTCTTATCAATGAATAGCTGCAAGGAATTCTAAAGTTTTGGCACATTCAAAAAAACACTTTGCAGGGAATAGCCAAAATACCGTAGAGCTATTTGCGTGCCCACAGCTGTTTCCTCGGAGCGAAGTGTCAATTAAGTAGTGGACCCCACTGCCCAGGCACCAAGTAAATATAAAACAATCTTATGAACAGATGAAAAAGGCTTTTCAAGAACCGCCCAACTCAATCTTTGGTCCTGTTTGCGTTGATTGTTTTTGGAGAAGAAAATTCTCCCACGAGCTGTACGGTGTGTACAGCGACATGAGCCTACCTGGGCGTATACGTATTCAGCGCCTAAAACGGCTAAGCCATGTAGAAGGCATGGACATCACTTCTTCAGCCAGAGGAGTCTTCGACTCCTGCCAAAATGGAGGCAGTTGCTTAAAGATCATGCCAAGTAGAGAAGTTTGTTGGTTAAGGAACAGGTCCTCCCCAGACGATAGCGCCATATGATATAGAAAATGCAAGTCTGTTCAACATATTTGTGTGTCCAATATTTCAGCTGAAGATGAAAGTTTGTCTCATTATTCAATAAATGACTAGAAAAGCCGAGGAGAATAATCTTCACCAAAACTGTAACTTTACTTTGTCGAATTACAAATTTATAGAAGCTCTTCCAACCTATTCTTAAAATCCTTCAGCGAAAATTAACTTAAAAGGGTTGAACGATTCCCTCTCTTGTTCAATGCTTAATTTGAAAAACTGAAATTGCAGATGCACAATCGACACCAATTCCAGAATAAAACTGAATAGCACCACTTTAAATGACACTTTTCAATTCATTGAACTCCATCGCCAAGTGAATGCATTTCACGATTTTAATCAAAAACAACACTTCTAAACGCTCTCCTACATATCAGCAAGGTGCGTGCGTTTATGCTAACACATGCAAACACGGAAACAAAAAGAAAACAGAAAAAAAGCAGAAAAAAAAACAAAGATAATCTCCTGTGGAAGACATCGATTTGTTGAAAGTTTAATACACCCCCGACAGGATGTTGCATCAGGATAAATTATAATTCTCACATCCGTAGGTTGCCCCATTTCTCATGTGATGTAGCCGCTCATGCATGCAGCAGCACTGAATGCAGGAAGCGCAGGATGCAGGGAAATTACATTGTTGTTAGCGATGAATTGAAATCCCCATAGGTGGAAGTGAAATGCAATCGAAGTCGTTAATCAGAAGGTGCCTGTCATTTGAAGTGCACTATCATTTTAAGGTGCCTTGTCATTTCACTAATTTATCAGGGAATCTTTTCTTCGAACCTTTTCACCTTAAGACTGCCACACTCCAGTCATTCGAGAAAATGATTTTCATAGTCTTCGTTTTTTTTCTCTCTCTCTCTCTCATTTTTATTAGATGTGCATTACGTGATGGGTGTACCTTGCGCGTGTATGCAATGGTATCTTTTGGAGTTCATATTGATGGACATTGTCTATTGGTAACCGCTAGTGACTTTTTTTACTCTTCGTGGCCTGGTGGAGGGGATTGAAATTGAGATTGTAACTCATATCAACCATTGCGTTATATGTGATCAGTTTATGTTGCAAGGGATTATTAACTTTGTATTATTCTGGTTTCACATACTTTAAGGGAATGGGGAGAACATCTCGAAATGCCCAAAATTCCCAAACGCCTAAAAACATAAAATCCCCAAAATTCTGGCCACAATCCCAAGTAGTAAAAATTTGAAAATGTTCAAAATATTTGAACATTGATGACTCGAAAGAAAAATATCAAGGAAAGAGGTGAGGGGCATGCCTCTCCCCTGCCCCCTATAGACTCTGAAGGACATTGGTAGACTTAAAATTCTGGTAATGCATTTATCCCTGTTAACTTTGCAGAGGATTGTCAATTCTTACGATTGCTTTTCGAGTTTTTGGGTTTTCTGGTTGGCTTTGGATTCTGCCCCACAAAAAGTGAAAGGTGAACAGAAAAAAAGAGGCGAGTCTAAGTGTCTGCTCAATGGAGCTCAGAATGATAATGATTATAGATGCTGACTCATATAAGTAGTTGATTCTGGCTTAAAAGTACAGGAGAGTGATTTAACTTTTCTCAAAGGATCACGTTGCAAGATCTAAGCAGCGAACCAAAGTGTTCTTCTTTAGGTGGTGTTACAGTCCGATTTGGACTTGGGCGTTAATATACATGCCTCTGAAAGCTGGCACTGGCTTCGGTAAGTTATCCTCAGTTTTCGGCACTCATCTGAGTGAGGTTTCTTTTGAGGCGGACATGTCACCGAAAGCAAGATTTTTTCTTTACCACGTTGTTCTTCGGAATTGGGATTGAAGACTCTCCCTGTACCTGAAGCATTAGTATTGCTCTACATAACCTAGATTTAGATTGTTTCACCAAATCATTGTCATCGTTCCGCTCGTAAAGATTCAGTGAGGTGAGGAATTTTGGACTTAATGTCTAAACAAGCAGTTACACCTAGTGCCTAAGACAGACAATTGTGTATGCCATATAAGAATACATGGTAAGTGGTGGGAGTCGCTGAGGCAGCATACTATTAGGCAAACCCCTTCAATCAGAACATTAATTTCTCGAGGTATGGGATCTGAACCTTCTCCAGGTCGTTGAACCTATAGCCGTACTTTGACTTCAATTGCTTGAGTCCATGAACGACTGGGCACTTACAAGAAAGGTGTTCCACTGATTCTGTAGAAATGGTTCGCTCTTAGAAAACTGTTCTTTCTTATCGTTCGTTGTAAGAGATTTAAGGTATAGGCCGTACTTAGACCATGAGCAACGGGATATGACGAAGCCAGAGTGGCGTTATCACTGCCCATACTCAAATGACACAAGCACCGCCTTAATGAGTGTCTTGGTGGAGCTCATGTCAGTGTAGACAACATTGACTTTCTGTTCTTCAGATTGAATAGATCTGCGCCAGTGTGTCTGCCTTTTTATTTTCAGCAATTATGGGGTTTCCACGGATCAGCAGCGAACATATGTGTATCGTCTAAGGCTAAGATCCTCTATGCAATCTCTGACAAACTCGGAGATGGAATTTTAACGCCTTCAAGTCTATCTGACTGTTGGTATAATAGATAATAAATACGTACAAGGTTTGGCTTTGGTTAACTCCCGATCACTGGTCATCCATCATGGCATTGAATCAATGAAGAGATAGATTCTAGGACAAAAATCTGCTTCTTTTACAGAGAGATATGCAAATTTCTTTAAAATTTTTTGTAGATTGGGCTTATTTCGAATGAGTGATTTTACAAAAGACAGTGTCCCTCCCCCGACTAAATCACAAATGGCCTTGGATTAGTTTTACGCAAGCAAGAGGGAAGCGGTATGGGGCATAAAGTAAATCTTCCTGAGGTGTTTTATTAATAAAGATTAGAGTTCCCGCAAAAGAAGAGAGGAGTCTGCCAGTAGTGGCTCTCTTAAGCCCAGAGGATACATTCGGATGCCGGATTAAGGGGGTATATGCGAGTGGCACAATCAGCGATGTTCCACGTCAATGCCATGTTGACGAACATTTCAAGATCCCTTTCCAGTTTCCCGTCTTCAGCAATTTCGAATTTGCCTCCAAAGGTTGGGGGTTGCAATTTTTAAAGCTCTCCGACTAAGAATTCTCCTAAAGACCTTGACTAGTTCAACGACAGAGGGCTCAGGTGGTTATGACTGGCAGTACTCAAACCAACTATCTTTTAGATTTTTACATGGACGATAGTGTTGCTTCTTATGCTGTCATACGCGCGATGTAACATGCTAAGGTCTGAATCATGTTCTCCACGCAGGTCTATGAGAGGTGATTTGATATCTAGAATAGGCTGCAAGGGGTTGACATCAGCATCGTTCATTGAAACAAGAACATACCTATATCGTTGCTAGTTATGTTTCTGTTTCAAGGTACCCACCATAGAGTAACTGCTGTGAGTTGAGAGCCAGGAGCTATTGGTAAAATGTGGCGTTTAAATGTGAGTCAATTTTTGCTGTGCCCTAATGGCTACCTGGTTGTCAAAAGAACAAAATGTGGTACTATAAGTCTTTGGTGTTCCTAATATTGAAATTGTTTTGGACGCTTCACTGACCCTGCTTGAAAGTTGTTATTGTCATTAGGGAGCTTCAGAAAGCGGTGTAAGTATTCGAAGAACATACTAGCGCATGTTTCTGTATTCGCCTTCGTTTGTAATCTTGCTGACCAATCTGACAAAAAAACGCCTATTACAATCAAGAAGCGTAAGCCTCAGATTTGAAGATAACACATTTACAGTAGTTTCAAGACGCAAACATCGACAGTCAGAGAGGCTCGTTCTGCTGACACAATGAGCAAATGATTCCTTCAAAAATAAAATCATCGGTAAAAGAATGAGAAAAACTGCGAACTCTACTTCAAGAGTTGGAACGAATGTTCCAGTAAGACTCAAGCTTGAAATTCTCTGAATCTTAAAAAATAAAGTGAATAGTATGGTAGCTTACCCTTGTATCCACACACTTAAGCTGAATGGAGCTTTGTCGCTAAGCCGAAGTCTGCGACTCAAACCCTGTGAGGGATTTTGAAATTCAACTCTAGAAACATTCGCATATACTTTCTGATCTTAAAGCTTAAATAAGGATTCCATTGACTGAGATATGATTTTTAACAGCTCGAGTTAAGTGCAAAATTTCGTGACTGTTCTTTTTATTCTTCGTTCAGAGGGTTAACTGAAACTATCATAAAGAAGAGAATATTCTCAAAATGCCGTTATATACAAAGCAAACACGAAGGAAGAGAATATCCCTTGTAAGATGAAACGGCAAGTGGGCGCACTTCATCCTAGCACAATATTCCACACTTTCATGCTCCTCAAACACAAAACCATGCCTGTTTCTCGACTTAACGATTTTTTTTTATTTCACTAACGGGAGTAGTTATTCTTTTCCAGAACCGGGTCAGATGATTAGCAAGCGCATGTAATCATCAAAAGGAACTCTAAAGTATGTCTCTAACTACGCTTAACCGAGGTTTAGTCGAAAAACGGTTTCAAATGAAAATGTACGTCCTCATGACGCACTTCGAAATACGTTCGGTCTAAGCAAAGAAAGTACCCTCAGCGGTGCAAGACTTAAGACATACTTGCCATCAGCTACAAGTCGTGCCATTAATTCGAAAATCCCTTAACCAAAAATTTGTATTTGCAACGACCCTTGCTTTGACTTCAGCCAAGATGTCCACGACCTGCGTCCTCGTTTTTTTTTTCTTCTGGGTTCTTTCTTTTAACAAAAACTCGTTATGTGAATGCAACTACATGCACCCCACTTCAACGAGAACCCACCCCCTGCCCGCAGTTCGCCTCCTTCGCATGGCGTTTCCTGTGCGAAAGTTGGAGGAAAAAATCCATTCCAATCACACCGCCGCTGCTTGTGGTACATTCATAAAATTTCAATTGCTAGTGCAATGCATGTGACCCCATTCAAAATAAGGTATCATTCATTCTCTGTGGCGAGAGTAAAAAAGTAAAAGCTCCATTCAGGATTCGACCTCCCAGCCACAGCTTTTTCAGCTCGTACGTGTGTGTGCAGCAGTTTCCTTTCATTTAATGTGCAATCCATGACAAACGAGCTTAAGCCAAATGCTAACGAACATAATTCTCCCCCGAATGGGGTCAAAAAGTTGAAAAGTTGAATGACAATCATTGGTTTTGGTCTCCCCCTTCCGACGTCCGATCCCATCCGATGCCACCGTCCAACTTCTCATGTCTCTCTTTCATTGGACTTGCTTGGTGCATGGTACTTGGCGCTAGCCGACTGTGATGTGCGGGTTACTGAAATTCCTGCATATTGAATTTAAATATTTCTCTCATCCCACGATCTGCTACGAATGATGTCTTTGCCATCGCCGACACCATCGCCGCCGCCGCTGCCGACGCCGCCCCACCGTGTGAGACGCCGAGAATGTAAAAATTCCTGCATCTGGATAGTGGGTGACGATGCTATTTGAGGAAGGATTATGGCTCTGGCCACTTTATAGAATCCATAGAATCCTATAGATTTGTCCTTGGTAAACATTCCATTCGCATGCTGAAGATGGCCTTTCGGGAATTTCTCCACCCCCTCGGGAGTACGACGGCGTTTTTTCTCCCTTCTCCTGATCCGAATGGATAATGGTTGCAGCTTAATTGGGTGCTCCTTGGTTAAGCTTTGTTTGCGTTTGTTGGCTTTGTTTCTCGTTCACAAGAAGGCGTCTTTGACAATGCTACGACTGCAACGCTGTCGACGTTAGTCAATTTAATTCATATTCAGATTCCGAAATGGCTCCGGCGTAAGTAGCTGAAGGGAATTCTCGGAATTTTGGTTATGATTTAAGTGGCTGCATTTCGGATGGGAAGGAATGCGTAATACAACCGGACCACATTGGGCAGGAAAATTCTGTTGAGAGTGCCTGCTGTAACGTAGTCTTAATTCGGGAGATTTGTGTGCGCATACTTTGACTGAAGGAGACTGAACGCCTTACCTGGAAACAGTATTTGCAGCTCTTTAATTTAGAATAATTTGCTGAGTGCTCTTAAGTCCTACATTCCACTTTGTTTACTATTTAATTTTGTTTATATTTACAATGCTTTGTTTGTGATTTTGAGAAACTTGTATCCTTTGAGGAGATTTTTTCTGGTGAAATTTTATTACACTGTAAGCGTGGTGAAGTACTTAAAGACTAAGAAGATAGATTCGAGATTTCAGAAATCTTTCAATGCACCATTTAAATACAAGCAAAACAGCTTGGCAATTCAAGTTATGGACGTCAGGGCAAACTCACTCGGCGCAGGTTTCGTGTGAAGGTGTTGAAAAATTTACATAAGGAATTTTTTACTTCAATTGCAATTGCCGCCATACTTTTTAATAAAATTTCTGTTTCAATCAAGAATTCATTAAGTTAAACTGCATCTAAAGAGTTACATATATTTTTACACGTTTCGCCTATTTTTTTCACTTTCGCAAAGTAAATCATTCAGACATATAAAGGACCATTTTTTAGCTAATATCTTTTTGGCACCAGTGTTGCCAAACAACTGAAACACGTTTCGTGTTTTTTTTCACTCTCAAAAATCTTCAGTTTGGTCTATAATTTAACCATGAATTGTCTTACAAACGAACAACGCTTGCAGAATTATCGATTCATCATATCATATCGAAGCATTGCAAGAGCTTCTCGTACCAATCCATTCAGAAAAAGTCACATTTGGTGCGGTTTATGGGCTCGTGGCATCATTGGACTGTACTTCTTCAAAGATGAAGCGAATCGTAACGTAACTGTGAATGGTGATATCAAATTTTTTCTTGCCCAAAATGCAAGAGCTTGACTTGCATGACATGTGGTTTCAACAAGACGGTGCCACATGCCACACAGCACGCGCAACAATGGACTTAATCAGAGGCGAGTTCCGTAGTTCCGTAACATTTTATTTCACGTTCGGGACCTGTCGCCTAGATCTTGCAATTTAACACATTTAGCTAATTATTGTGGGGCTATGTTAAAGCTAAGACAAGCCCGCATCAACTGACGCATTGAAAGACAACATTGAAGCATTTATTCGTGAGATACCGGCCGAAATGTTGGAAAGAGTATGCCAAAATGGATGGACCATTTGAGGCGCAGTCCAGGTCAACATTTGCAAGAAATAATCTTCAAACATTAAATTATATGGACCGCACTATCGATTCCAATAAAGATTTCATGCAGTTTTCTGAATTTTATGTGTTTTTTTTGAAAAGCTTTCCTTTAGCTTTTAAAAAGTCACTCTTTACTTGTACAAAGAACGTCCTCTTCCCTTTTATCTTTCAAAGTCGCAGTTTCAAAAACACTGTTTTCAATCAATTCTTCATTCAGTCCAAGTGGAAGATTTTTTATCAATCTAATGGATGATTCATTGCGAGGTTTGATTTAAAATGTAAAATAAAAGACAACAATTTGAAACTGAACTTAGAGAACAATTCATGTCATTAATTTTTCAAAAACGATATCATCTACGTAATGGCCATGACTGCGTCTGTCGTATTTCATTCGGAAAGTAAGATTTTGGGCGACTCGACCGAGCATAGCAACTGGTATCTCACGGAAAATATGACTAATAATGTCTTCCAAGGCGTCAACTGGAGACTTCAGATCTAACATATCCCCAGAAACAATTGTTTTAGAATGCCATATCGCTCATCGAGGTCTTGGGCTTCAATTTCATCATCAAGTTTTTGAATACGCCAAGATTGAGAATATGTATGGTCGCCATGGGGTAGTGGAAAAGTGCATCGACCCACATGTCGAAGGTCTAGGTTCCCGGCACCACACTTTATGAAAAGCTTCTCAAATGTCGCCGTTCGGAGTCGGTCGGAACAGTAGGACGCACAACACGACAATTTATTGTAGAAGCTAGGCCCTGATCCCTGGTGGGCTGTAAAGCCACCCAATTGTTATTATAATTAAGTTGTCTAATATAGTAAGCTAAGCTTTAGAGAATGATGACAAATCATTACGTCACTCTCTTCGCGTATGCTGATATATTCTGAATGTGGTCTAACCGATCGAGTTTTGTCCACCGATGTAAACTAGGACTCAAACTTGCAATTAAGTCGATAGTGAGCACAGTACATTTCTTGATTCGCACGAAAAGTATTCTTCACAGAATGCTTATATTTGTAACATAGTTGAAGACGCTGTTTTAGTGTGAGCCTTTGCACAATAATGTGCCAGAAAGACTCAAGCAATATCTGCCATAAAAATGCCCTTAGTCAAATCTCATACAGAATCACCCTTACATTTTCACAATTCCTATAAATCATATTTGTATCCCTAGAAAATAGACGATCCTCGTGTTCTCAGTCAAGGACTACCTCTAAGGACTACCTCTTGCTGTAAGTTCATGAATCGAAGCAGATATCCTAATTTAAAACATTATAGGTCTTTCTTATTTGACCAAAAGGTGCTTACGAATTTTGATTCATATTAGTATTCCTCAAGTAATTAAATAGTTTGGCCAACAATTTAAAAAGAGACACATTTTTTAACTGATGGCGAGAGATTATGATGTGACAAGACATCATTCTTGAAAAAATTCCCATTTTGAGTTTTCAAATGGAATTCTATTGAACTGTTCTTGGAAAAGTGCAGTGTAGGGTAACTGATGTGTAAGACTAAATTCTTTGAATCTCAGCAGCTCAACATCTCACGCATTTACTTAAGCTAAATTCTATGGTAAGATCTCGAAATGTTTGCTTAGGTCTACTTGAGTCAGCAGTTAGAGACGCGTGGCCATCCGCTTTGTTATCACACCGCAGTTTGGGCGACAGAGCATCTTCAATTGGATAAAGCATAAAGAATTTGGAATTGGATAACGAATATTGTACGGGGGGATTGCCTAAGATCCGATTCCAACAAGCAGGCGACCGCTCGGCAGACCCAGGGCGAGATTTGTGGATCAAGTCCACAAACTCCCCTGGTTGCGCATGCGAAAAGTTCCCGCTTGACTTAGAGTCGATGTCGGAGAAGCGGCCTTGAAATCTCCCATGCTTGCATTGCCCCCACGAACCCTCTACTAGAACACGCGGGTTAACGAAGATGATGATGACGATGGTGATTAACCCGAGAAAGCCCGAAGAACTTAACGCACAATAGCCGGTTTTTTCAGAAGTAAAGAACTTTGCTTAAAGTGTTTGGACGAATGTCCCCATCATCATGGTATTGGATGCGCGAGGCGACGACTATTCCCAAGACCAAGGACGAAATGGTTGGAATCAGTCGAAAATTTAGACTGACGACCGAGGAGGACCGAGTGACGTGGAGATCTTGCATGCGCATAATGCCCGGCTACCGCTCTTGTGGAATATGCGGTTCATTGGAAAGAATAACGATGAAGGAAATGATGATCCTGATGTAACTTTGCGCGTACCTTAGCAAATTCAAATTTTATGATCGGGAGCCATTAATGAAACATCCTAGTCAAATATCAAGGAATTATCTGTCTGTCTTTATGCGAAATTGCGGTTATGGTGCTGAGTTAAGAGAGTCCTTTGTGTCTTCTCCTTTTTTTTAGGTATTAGAGGAGAACTAAGAACAGCGGGTCGAGGACGTAGTCGGCTGTCGAATGCATTTTTACTGTCATCGGTACACGACTATAAAACTCATCATTGTCTTCCTCCGCTCGAAGACTGGACGTACATGGCATAGCTCTCGGCGATCTTAAATCATCCCATTATACAATTAAGTTAACTACCTTTCAGACGGAAAGTAAATAGCATGTTTGGCTGTGGCTTGCATAATGTCACACTTTCGCTGTCTGAACTCTGAAGCAATTCATTCCCACTAAAAAGATGCATCCTTAGATTGGAAGTGATATCTGGAATTTTGCCTGTGATGCCTGGAATTTCCTGCAACAGTCAAAATGACTTCAACGACAAAAAAACTGTTTCGATAACCACATCATATGACAAAATATTTAAAATTAGATTGTCACTGAAGCTGAAATCGACTTCAATTCCAGAGAAAGTGAAAAAGTTCCCGAATTGCTCGAAACTTCCACCTCCTACCAACCATTCCAACTTGTTCTCACTGAAAATTCCTTGTCGAGTAATAAATTCACCAAAATCCTAAAATTGTCGTCGTAGAAAAAAAAGTGAAAAAGGAAAACCAAACCAAAAGCAGGACGATAAATGAAAACAAACTAAAACACAACAGAGGCGAACAATTAATGGTCGCTTGGACAACGAGAACGACAAAGACCCCAGACCGGGGGGCATCCGAATCGGCCGCCTCTGCAATACCGCCAGAGAACACAGCACAACCACAATTTGTTTTGTTGCGCTGCAAGGTGAATAGTGTCACCACATTCGCTTTTATGGTTTCACAAATTGCAACATTAATTTTCAAGATGAATGGCCGCCGTTTACTCGCGCCTATTAGTGGTCGAAAATGAAAAAGAAAAAATTGCACTTTCGACCATCCGCCGTGGAACGTGAAGACGGGCCTTGAAGCAGATGTCCTGAGGAAGCTGGGAGGGGGGGGGGGATGGAGGAAGAAACTTTATGTCCTGCACTCACTGTGCCATTCATTCAACCACAACAACCAAAAAGATCTTACAATCGTTCCATTTCGTGGATCCTTCACATGTGGCCAGGAAGCTGCCGCATTGGTTTACGTCTTCAGTGTCCTCTGTTGAAATCGCACTTCACTGCACGCCATCCGAGAGGGATCTGTGCCCCAAAAATACAGCTTTCCTGCAGAGATGTCCAATTAAAAGAAATTGAGATAATTTATGTTTTTTGTATTGTTTCAGAATGTTCTTAGATGGGTCTGAGGTCGTGCGCACAGACACAACCATCGATACAAGGCCGCGAATGTCCCTTCACTCGAGAATGCAATCAAATTAAACGTACTTAGGCACTAAAGGGATTTGCATCTGCCACATAGCAATTTCAAAATCCAAATAGTGTTCCACTGGTCTGCCAATATTCGTTCTTGCTGTTTCCCATCTGTGTTCGCAGTGGGGTTGAGTTGAAGAACGCTCGTCCAGAAAGTTTAACGGTCTGTTTGCTTTTTCGAAAACCACTGCAACCCTCGACCCAACGGCCCCCCAGTATGAGATGCAAATTCGGATTCTAATTACGAAGCACATGTCCTTTGTGCATGCCATACCACTCCCCGTCTTACTGTCCCCCCACCACACACACATACTCTGCGCGCTCTGCAATATCTTGGGCATGCAGTCCGAGAAAGACGAGTGCTTCTGTGTAAGCCCGAAGCTGAAGCATGTAACGCAGTCACTCATAAGCAGTGAAATATTGGGGCAGTCGACTGTGTCAAATGAAGCAGATTTCATGATACTTTGTAATGTTATTGCTCGGATTGGCCTCTGGAAAGTCGGGTATGTGTCAATAATGCAGGCTGTAGCCCCATATTTGATTGTAGCAACAGCAGGAAGCACGCATCTGTTCTTCGAAGTGCTGTGTGTGGAGTTCTTAAGGTCGACAGTCCTTCAATATTTGAAGAAAAGGCAAGGTATTCCGAATTCTTGATCCGATTGGAAGTGGTAGACCGCGTTTAGGGCCAACACCAGATGTGGGCCTGCAAGCATCTACTGCAATACTGATGCATGACTCCCTGGTTGGCCGCAATTTAGCAAGCTTCACGATTAAACTTTGACTCCCCCAATGGGTTCCCATTCACTGAGTGGTCAAACTTTCACCCGCAAGCCGGAATAACATCTTGTTCTGATTTTGTCGCTAAAACCAATTCCTCTGCGTTCATACTGGGTCAACATATTGAAACCTAATCGGCTTTGACGCCGACGCCTTTCAAAGGCGCACACACCAGGTCGGCCCCAGTCTCGTAAATTCCCGAAAATACTTCACCCCGACTTGATGTACGCTCAAGTTTGCTACAGGAGGAGTCGACATGAATTTTGAAGATACCGAAAAGGCGATAATTCGATAATCACACACAAACTCACACATATTGTCAGATGCAGTCATGCTAGATTGGAAACCCTCACACACACACACACACACACATAGTTTGCATAGTTGAATTTTGAGGAAAATGTTTGCAAAATTAATTAACTTGCCAATAGGTTGGCCACACACAACCTCAATCTGGGGATTGTTCAGGTAACACACACGGTACACAACACGAGGCTGGTGAGTTGCATTAGCAATTCTAAGCAAGAATAACGAATCCTTTCAATTAAATTGGCCAAAAAGTTTCCGGACTCAGAACTCCGCAGGCGACACATGAAAATCGCTTGGGTGGCCCGCCATCCCGTCACTGGGCGGTTTGGGGGAAAGCATAATTTGCTCAAAGTCCACATCTCGCTTGGCGTCCTCTACGTCGTCGTCGCAGTCCTTGGTTTCGTGTGTTGTATTTTAAACACTACAAAGACGAATCAAGTTGCCTGTTGGAGGGAGTGACGATGGCGCGCCGGCCGGGTGTGGGAGACGGATGGACACCAACTACCCCCCCAAAAAAAAAGACAGTGTAACACTTGGTAAAATGTGAGCAGCAGACTTGTGCCTTTCTTCTCCCTTTGCCAGGAAGGACAATACGCTCTCATCTTGATTTCTTTTTCTCGGCGGTTTTGCCCTTGTTTCACTTTGTGGAAAACAAAGTTGGGAGTATTCCAGCTGGACAGTGGCCGGGGTCCTTTTGAGCGATATGCATGTGTGGGCTTTTCATTTAGCAACGGCGAAAATGGATAATGCACGCCGAGGAAGTTCCGTCTGGTCCTCCATGGTGGCAAGTTGGTATTCTCTTCTATAAATTGACTTCTTTCAGGAGTGTGTGTCCTTGTGTTTTTTGCTTTTGTTGTTCTGTATCCCTGTCCCTTGTGCCGACGAACGAAACAAAGACGCACACTTGCGCACAATTGCAAACACTGACTGCACACAATCTCATTCATATGCATGCTGTGTAATGGAGTTGTGGAGAACCATTTTGTTTGATGTTCATAAGAAAATTTTCCATTTAACCAAACGTGTTTACGCTTCCCCAATCGTTGTGTTTGGCGTCCTTGATGCCCCATCCCTCACTACACGTTCGGGGCCGGCTGCCCGGCCTTCATTGTCGTGCACTACGATTGTCGTCAGCGTGTCCAGGATATACATAGGTGCAATCTATTCGCTTCTGCACAGAGGCGTGTGCATTTGTGTGTGTTTTTGGAGAAAGATGGTATAATTGTCAATTGTCGTATGTGTGTGGAAGGCAGTCGTTTATGCCGCTCTAACTCTGTACCCAGCTGTCGTTCTTGCCACTGGTGCCATTGCTTGCTGCTTGCACTGATGATGCTGGCATCGTCAAGGCGATTCCAATTCTTCTCGTCCATCCCCCCACCCCCTGCCACAATATCTTCATATCCGTGAAGCTGATAGCTCCCAGGAGTCGAGCTGAATTAGTATGCAAGAAGTTTTCCTTTATAGCATTTATATGTTTGCAGCGTCAATGGAGCTGCACTGGCAGCATGGATTTCTGCAGCTTGCCTCTCTCGTCGTTCATCCTGCAAAAACCAATCCCCGCCCTCCCCAGGGCAGCGCTCCATCACCATGCACACACATGCAACTTAAAAGTTAAAAACAAAGAAAGAGAGAGCTAGAGACTGATGAAGCTGGAGGGGGTGGGCCGATATATAGAGACCGAGTCCTTGCCTAATAACTTTGCAAATTGATATTTTATGTGAATTAAGCCAAGATGGGATTAAGTCCGTTTAGCTTTAGTTTATAAAGTTTTTGAAGAGAGAGTGAGTGGATTCATCGTCATTGGTAAACCAGGCGCATGCAATCTGCCAACCAGCTTCATCAGCGGCACCCACAGGAAAAGTTTCTTTTATGTCATGTTACAGATGCTGCTCATATGGTCGCTCATAGTCGTTTGGCAAGGTCAGCCAAACGGTGGCTAGCTGCACGGGACAAGCTAGCACCTTGCCCAACTTCACGAGAGTTTGATGTGCAACACTCAGCTTGGAAAATGCTTAATGCTTGTTCTGAGAACCGGTGGAAGTGAGTGGATATTGGCTTAATGGGTTGGATAAGTCATCCATCGTTCTGGTAAATGTGGAGAGCAGATTGATTTATTTTCCTCCCCTCGAATACAAAGCGAAGTAAGTCAATAGGATGTGAGACTAGTCTTTTAAACATTTGGGTTTGTTCGTAGCGTATTTGCGGTCGGTGTCGGAAGCAACTTTACGATTTGCTCAAAATTCGACACTCGGAGTCGTTTTGGTACAGAAAGCCCTAAATGATGATGCAGTCTGTGCGTAATCTGAGCTCGTGAAGAAGGAGAGTTGATTAGTATTTGATTGAGGTCCAACTCTATTCGGCAATGGCATCTGAAGATACTCCGTGAGGAGGAGACAAAGGACGAGACCCAAAACACAGTCTGACAAAGGGAAAAGCAGCTACATAAGAATGCCAAAAATAATTCAGAAGATGGTGCACATATCAGCAGCCTAGACACACCATTAGACCACACTCCAGTGAACGTGCAAAAAAAATTTATGCTGTGAGTGAAGGAACGTTAGGAACGAAAGGTAAAACGCTACTCAGAAATACCAACAACTTTAAATTCTGATTGTCTTATAGACGAATCTTCGAATTATCCAACAAACAGTGTGAGACGTCGAAGTTTAGTTAAGAAACAGACTGTTCACAAAGCCATAGACCCGCAATAGAAATCTACCCTGATGGATTTCTTACCGATAGTAGGACCTCAATCTTGGCTGTCCGGTCCACAAGAAGAGAGACACCTAGGACTCCGCCAAGAACCAAGAAGAGAGACACCTAGGACTCCGCCAAGTACCAAGTGTAATATACTCTCTGATGATTTGTGTGCACACAGGCAACCCTTCGCGAACTATGTGTCAGTTATGTCCTTATCAGAATGGTTTCAAGCCAGAGATCAGCTTTTAAATTTACTCAAAGAAACATAATAAATGCAAATCGACAAATATTCCTCAATTTTAGCATTCCTATAAAATTCCTATGCTCGTAAAGCATGACAATTTGGAGCTCGCTGTTCTTGTGTACTCAGGGAGAACTTCATTTCCAAAGTAGGTATTATGTGATTTTTCAACAAACAGAGTCACGATCTTCTAGAAATTCTTGTAGCTGCTAGCTAAGCCCGACGGTTTTGGCGTAATTGGACCAAAACTGAGGTGTTACCTAGGATTGAAACAGAAGCGGCTTAAATTGGTCTGCTGGTTAAAAGGGGGAAAACAACATCGGCGTCTCTAATAGGACACCGCAAGGGGCTACCAGATCTTTAAGGTAAACAAGTACTGCGTCTTCCTTGCCTCCCGATGAACAAGGGTAACTAACACATTAAACAATAAGTACCGGGACAAATAGATGGCGCCACTTACAAAAAATGTTCATTAACATTAATTTTTTTGTTAGTGGCGTCCGCTATTTGTCCCTGGACTTATTGAGTGATGGGCTATACTAGTACGAAAATCAAGCACAGACACGCTTACGAAACTTTAAATGGATAACAAAGAACTCCAATAGATATAGGGTTCGGACCGAAGCCTGCCGAGAACAAAACTGAGAACTATTAGTAGAGTCCCAATCGATACTGGGAATCTGGAAAGATAATTTCTGCAGACTTTTAAACGGCGATGGCGGCCCAAATCCCGCTGTTAGCCAGATTGTTCTCCTCAATCTGGACGATGATAGGCAAAAATGTTGTCCCCCTGACTTAGACGAGGTCAAGATAGCAATATCGGGACTGAAGTGGAACAAAGCTGCTGGGGTGGATGGACTGTCCGTAGAACTGCTTAAAGCAGCTGGGAATGACCTAGTTGGTCGCATGCACCAGCTCATCTGTAAGATAGGGTCGAAGGAAAGCATGCCTGATGACTGGAATCTTAGCGTCGTCTATCCGGTCCGCTAGAAAGGAGATAACTTCGACTGCGCCAACTATCGAGAGGTTAGTCTCCTTAACATCGCCCGTTCGTCAACCACCTGATAGGTCCTTATCAGTGTGGCTTCTGGCCAGGGAAGTTCACTATCGACCAAATCTTCACACTACGTCAGATCCTGAAAAAGACCCAAGAAGTGTAAATCGACACTGACCACCTATTCGTCGATTTCAAGGCCGCATATGACAGTGTGCATAGAGACGAGCTAAACAGTGCCATGTCTAGTTTTGGCATTTCTACCAAACTCGTCAGTTTGTGTAGGATAAGGATGGAGAACTCTCGCTGCTCCGTCAAGGTCGGGAACGAACTCACCGAGACCTTTCATTGTCAAAAAAGGATTTAGACAAGGCTACGCACTGTCATGTGACTTCTTTAACACCATTCTTGTCTGCATTTCATCCCCATAAACAACCCAATGTGCATTGGTACCCCCTCTTCCCCTCTCCTTCAACAGTTTCGGCTCATGTTGTGACCTTAGCCCAATCACTAGGGGTATTAGAAATTCTTTAGTACAAAGTTCCTTTAAGAATATTTTTTCGTTTCCTTGAGTCAAATGCTTATGTAATCGGAAAAAGGTTAATTTTATAAGCGTCCCTCTTCTCTGCGTCAAAACCATATTCTAAGCGCGTGCAATGCAATTCCTATCAACCGAACTGTTCAATCAACCAACACCGTTCACCGTTCGTTTCCAACAAGTTCAATGCCAATTCACAGTACGCAGTCGCTTTCCCTTTCCTCTTCCAATCCACCGAAACACCAATTTGCTTGATATTTTAGACGTCATATGCATACGGTTCAAGTCGCAACTCAGTAACGAACAATTCTGAAATGTGGTTTTAGGGCCAGAGGGTGCGTCAGTAACGTTTCCGTTTTCTGGTGACATGTGGGCGGAAGATGGTCCCCAAAGCACTCAAAACAGATGCTAATTCGAGGAAATGTGGCTTCAGTGACCTCACTTTGACATTTCTCAGAAATTCGCTTCCAGGGAGGACACACAAACTGCTTGCAACTCATGACATAAACCTGTTTGGTTCAATGCGGCTGCTCCCTACAGATTCACGGAATAAGGTTACGGCTTATCTGCGAATGCTATCCGCTATTAAGGATGGATTGAGGTAAATTTAAGTTTGCTACAAGTGCAGATCTGTGATTTAAGTTCGCTTCTTCCTTGGTCTTTGCTGCATCAAGGACCGTGTTAAGATCGTGTCGCGTATCGGTTTTTAAAACAAATCTAATTCCTGCCACCGACAACATGCAAGTCCGCACGAACAAGTTTCGAAAACCGAAACAGAACACCCATAAAACGTGTGGAAGGTGATTAATTCAAGGAAACCGTTTCAAACTTACCATAAACCAAACTTTTCGCTTTCGGAACTCTTCGAAATAACTCTTGAGCACCGTAAAGGTTCAGTGTCGTTGGCTGGGCAATTAAAAGTGTAAATATTCAAACACTTGCGAGTGCCCATAAACACACCATCTCGGGCCATGTCGAAAAGACACCACCGCCACTGTGTGTGGGCATGTCTAACAAGCTGCATCACGTCCCGGGTAATCCTCTCAACCTACTCATTTATTGAGGATTCGAACATTTCATTTCCAGCAGTTTTATAACGCGCCCATAAAATGCCACCGCCTAGACGAGCCACTGCTATTAACTGTACCCACCGCCAACCTCGCCACCTGGAGAAACCCGAATTATGACTGATCCCACTCTCGTCCGACGCAGCACAAATCCCCATCACAAGGACAAGCGAGACCAGACAAGGAGGCACCAGACTGGAACAAAGCAAAAGCCAGAGGACGCTGCTCTTCGAAATATGAAAGAGCTTCACCACTGAAGTAGAGGATAAAACTCCCCGAGAGGGATACCGCCAGAAAAACAGCAGTGGAGTGCAAGTTAATCTTCAGCTAAATCGTTTACGTTGTGCACTTTCTTTGCTGAACGAAATCCTTGGCTTTGTTTTGGGGCTGTGCAGCAGGTTGATTGCTACCACTCTTCCTTTAAGAATTATATGGCAAAGTAGTTTCCCCTTTTAACGATCGTACCAAATGGTCACACATAGACGGTGGAGGAGGTAATGACGGACGTCAACGGATGCAGTAAGCAAAGGTAGCAACAGAAGCACTTCTGAATTGAAAGGATAGAGGGAAACACTTACGAAAGCAATAACTCGAGTTCCTTAAGAATTTATTTCAATTCAGATGCATGGCGGTGAATGTGAATGGCAAAGAGGTGAGTGCACTGGTGGGGTGCTTCCAGTCTCGGTTCGTTCAATGATTTGGAGGAATGGAGCTTAGTCCAGGAACGTCGCTTCTCTTGAGTGCTGGCTTATGTCAATGATCCGAAAAGCGTGGTGAAACTACGCGGGAAGAATTAAGCTGTTTGTCGTCGCACAAACTATAATGCATCGCTTGTGCAGCCCTCTTTGGTGGAAAGTCGTGTCTGAAGAAGATGCACATAGACGTATGCAATGATATGACCAAACTAAAAATGAATATGAAGGTACACCCTCAAACTTAAACACTGACCAACCTTGAAACCTGCCAACTGACTAACATTGTGTTCACCATGGGGAAGAAGGGAAGTGTGTCAACGCACATGCTGAAGGTCCCCAGTTCATTCTTTTCATGGTGCCACCTCTTTCGAGTAACTGAAAATATTCAAGAAGTACTAATTGTCTACGAAAAGCTTTTCAAATCTAGTCGTTCAGAGTCGGCCAAAATTATAGGTCCACACTATTCGCTAGCGAACAGAAGCACGCACAACACGAGTAGTTACTGAATAGGAAGGAAGGCAATGGTCCTTTGTGGGCTGTGGTGCCACCCAATCTAATCAACTGACTGACTTCTGATTTAAGTCTGGGCTCACTAACCAATCAAGTAGTGATGCTTCCTTAGGCCATTCTCGAAGGTATTTCGATGCGTTGTATTTTCAATTCATTCCGAAGATACTGAACGTAGCTTGGTGTTGAACTTAAAATCTTAGAAGATGCTAAACATTACCTTAATCAATGCCAAAGGTGTTCCAGTGTTCAGATAAAGGCAGTAAGAGAAAGGATTTCTTCGGAATCCGCAAGGCATTTGTCAGCACTTTCGTGGCAGGGCAACCCCATTTACTTGTAGACGTTTAAAAGACGCTTTTATGAGTTTTTATATGTAATTTCCAATTGCTCAAAGTAGTACTGCTAACGTGTTATCTTCGTATGTAAATGTGGGCATAAGGGACGAGGAGCACTGTATTTTAAACTTGACTCGCAGGGATAGACTGTGAAACGTGACGGTGTGGGGAAAGATTCAATGTTGAGCAGCCCCTTCTTTGAACGGAACGGGCTAAGCTTCGTCGATTTGACCACGTGGTACGGATGTGTACTCCATCACGACTTCCGAGGCGTGCCTTAGATGAAATTGCATTATTTAGGGGAATACTCGGTAGACCCAGGGCGATATGGTTGGATCAAGTCATGGAACTCTCGTGGTTGCACTCGGGAATCGCCGCTGATGAGTGAAGGGCGATGGGGAGGATCGAGCGGCCTTAACGTCTCTCGTGCATGCATTGCCCCTGATGATGATGATGATATAACCCAGTCTTCCAAGTTTTTAAAAAAATTTCTTGGATGAATTAAAAAAATGTTATTACTTTTAAGCAATTAATTTAAAAAATACAAGAGGCCGAAAGGCATAAATAAAAACCATAGATTAGCTTAGAGTACTCGTGAAGAGTCAGTAAGTTAGATTTAAGATCAATCGATTCATTAAATAAGCTAGTTTTAAGTATTTTTGTCTAGTATATAAGTAATGAAGAGTGAAAAATAATAAAAATGCATTCAAATTCACATTCAATGATGATGATGATGACTCATGCAGATGCTCCCTCCACGCCATGTGAACGTGTCCTAGCTTCATGTGCACGGAATAGTTTTCTTATAAGTCCTCATGACTTCCACACAACATTCGCTTGGGAGACCAAACCAAAAACGCGGAAAATACACAATTTCTAAAATTTACAAAATCCCAATGTGCTTGAGTTCCAAAATCGTTAAAAAGCGCTTTTTACTTTCTTTGAGTGACACTCCAGTCCGGCTGGACCTGGGCTCCAACCAATATGTCTAGCCAACAGGGATTCATCTAACAGGGTCTCTTGCCGCACCCTAAGTTTTTTGAAACCATTCATTGAAGCCATTGACATTGCACACGATGTCGCCATCTCTTCCCTCTTGCGTTGTTCCAATGACAAGGCCTCAACGATTTCTTGAGCCAGTGCTATCAAACTGCTCTATACAACATAGCCATCATAAACTTGGTATCCTTAGTCGCTTGACTAGGCACATGCCGTCGTACAGCCTATGGAGTTAGTTGTTGAACCTTCTTCTCCCGATGCCTTAATCACAATTCGGACCAAAACAACGCTAGTCAAAGCTTTCTTTTAAAGCAACCAAGGACTTTCTCATCCGCTTATAATAATGCTCGATTATCTGCGCCATGAAGCAGGACAGGAATGGGCATGGTGTTACTCAAAGTCTTTCGAGAGATTTCCTCCTGAGCCAAAAGGAGCCAGGACTTATTCCACTCTTGATTTTCGTGATGCTTTTGTCTTTTTCCCTGTGAAGCAGAGGTAGACAAAGTCCTTGACTACCTTGGAGTTTCTGCTGCCTAGTGCTATGCTCTGTAAGAGACGTAGATGATGTGTGTCCTTTCTTTAGGATTTCGTCTTGTTCCTATCTATCGCCAAAACCCTTGTAGTCGACTTCACTTCAATGTCAACAAACACCTCATTAATGGCGCACTGTGTTCGTCCAATCAGGTCAATGTCGTCGGCGTAAGCTGGCAGTTGAATGAACTTTTGGAAGATGGTGCCCCTGGTGTTGACTTGTGAGTTACAGACGATCTTTTCAAGAAGGATGTTGCAAAAGTCATTACGATCAAAGTTTTTCCTGCTAGTAGTGACGTTTGGTCCGAAACGTTCACTTTGGGGGGCGTCTTTAGTGTCTAAGTGACGTCAGACTCAGTTGAATACCAGCAAGCGCTTCATGCACAGCAATGGCCCTTTGGAAGGTAGTTTGCTGGAAGGCTTTCAAACCTCAAAACGACGTCTGTCAGGGTTGCAAAAGTGCAGCATGTATCTTCTACAATAAAAATATTTGTCTTTGGAGATTCTGTTTTCTGCATTTGGTCTTTCCGTTATATTGGCATTTTGACCTTCTGGTATTTTTACTTTTCTGATTTGTTAGCATTTCGCTATTTTTTAGTTTTATATTATTTTCCTCACCGACATACATCCGGTTCATGCTCTACAGATATCGTATAGATATTGCTTATCATCCTCCAGAGCTCCAACTTCAACAGCACAAGCATTGATTAATACATCCGCCACAACAACCACACAGCGGTTCTTTAAATTTATTAGAAAACTTCCCCCAAAACCACAACTGATGTCATTCCCCTCCATTCTGCATGGCAAGCAACTTTTTCTAAACTCAATTACCAAAGACAAGACAAGACCTAAAATTTTAAGACTCAGTTAATAATTGCTTACCCCCTCCCTCATAACCCTGCCAATCCACGATCCAAACCGCTGACAAAAAAGTTTAGCTCATAAATCTATGAAAAACCTTCAATATAAAACGACTTCGATCCAGTACATTTAACGGGGAGCACAAGCAAGGAAAGAGAAAAAAGTGCTCTTATCCTCAAAAACAAAGACCTACATCTTCGCTTGCCTTTCCGACCTCATCCACTTACCGCATCCCGAAAAAGTCATAAATATAAAATTCCACAAATATTAAACCAATAAACCGACGCAGATGAAACCAATTCGCCGAACCCCAGCCCACTCCAGCCGATGGGATGGCGCACAAAATCGAAAGGTGATAGAGAGAAGCATCCCTTAACCCCAGTCGTGGATTTAACCCAACCAAGTGTCACACCAGCAGCGGTGAGACTTCGGGAGGGGGGGAAAAAAAGGGAAAAACAACTAACAATATAAATCTGCTTCAGAAATGCAAAGCTTCCCGGCATAATAAGGTTGACTTAGGTGGGGCCACGGTATCGGGCCCCAGTCACCCGCGCCCACAACAATGAAAATGAATCTGAACAATAAATTTCAAGATGCTCCCATGGGAGTCCTTTCCCCATTTTTGCCGGCAAGTGAAAGAGCTATGTCTCAGTTGGGACGACGACTGGTGCACGAGTTCAGGACTCAAGACCTCGCACTGAAGCACATCAGTCGAGGGAAAGTAATAAAGATTCTGAGTGCTCCCCACATACACTTAGTGACATATGGGCCGGGCTGAAACTAGTAGGCACATCTACGCGCTACTTTATGTGTGTGGCAGCCAGATGGAGGTAAAAAAGAACAACGCTCCCAGATTCACAGATGTAATCATTTACAACTGCCGCAGCTGTATCACTCTGTTGCCTGGGTGGCGGTGGGCTTGTCCCAGAAAACAGCTGGGCCAGGAGCAATTTCAATTTCTGTAGATCCTGGGGCGGTTTTTCTTCTCCGCCTCCTCCACGCTCACTATCTCTTAGCTCAGTCGTTGGTTTCATGTTTGGGGATTACTCAGCGTCTCATTGCTGTAAACACTAAACATCCGCAATGTTGCGGTAGACATTTGCTGCTTCGCCGGCTCTGTCACGAAATCAAGTCTCATTGGTCTCATGAGTGGGCGAACGCTACCGGCCTCAGATATGCAATCGGTATAAATTATGCCTCTTGAATTTGGTATACCCGTATGGCGCGGGGGTGTTCGCAAGCCGATATGCGCAACCAGTTAGATGGTGATTGCAGTTGTTTTAAGACTACCTTGCATTTGAACCATGTAATGAAATCCAGACGAGGGTCATTGTGCATAAAAGGCTCAAGGAAGGCGAAGCAAATAATTATGAGACCCTTACACGATGTGAAGTGAACATATATTGAAAGGCAGGCATTAAGTCTTATTTTTTAAACTACTAGCCCTGGTGTGTTATACGCTGTTGTTGCGATTCCAAGAAACTAGAAGTGTTAACCGAAAAATCTGTACAAAATTTTTCCAGTCTTCATATCGCTTGACGATACTTAACCCTGTTTGAGTAGGTAGGAAATTTTTGTTTACATGATTGAACATAACTAAAGGTAACTCCAAAGCAAAGTCTACGTAGAAAGGAAGACTCTGCGTTAACGTTCATTGGAAATCAGTATTTCTGTCAAAACTATAATATTAAATTAGGAAAAGACCGTGAAAAGAAAGCAACATGTAAGACCCATAACACGTTCTTAAGTTTAAGAATTAATCATGAACAGCACAATGGCTAGATTAGGACAAAAAGAATGAGGCTAAGTAATACTTAGGAAACGGACAGGACAGTCCAAAATTGTGAAATATACGAGAAAGGCCAAAATCCTAAAATCTTAACGCTTGATAATTTTACTCAAATTTGGCATGACAGGAGTTCGTATTATCCAGATTCAAAATCCACTGAAAATCATAATATGAGGGGGTTGCAGAAGGGTAATAGGTACCGGTTTGGCGTGCTCATTTGAAGATTTTCACCTTTTGGAATCTTATACTTCTTCTCCTTCTTCTTATACTCCTTTTATTGGTGCTTCAGCTTGGGTGGACCTGGACCTCAACCAACATGCATCTCCAGCCAGTACGATCTTTCGCCAGCGGCCGCCAGTTGCGCACTCCAAGTTGGTTGAGGTCCTTCTACACTTGTGTGCGCCACCTTAGCCTAGGCCGTCCTCTGTTGCGTTGTTCCAATTGCTCAGATTCAAGCAGTGGTATCCATACGCTCTACACAGCCTAGCCATCTTAGGCGTTGTATCCGGAGACGCTGGTCGCCGTGGCGCAGTGGTAAGTGCATCGACTGCGGCGCAGAAAGTCTGGGTTCGATTCCCCGACGGAACACCTAGCATTTTTTCACGGCACCACCTCTTTCGAGTTGCTGACAACACTCAAAGAGTATTAATTGTCTATGGAAAGCTTCTCAAATGTCGCCGTTCGGAATCGGCAAAAAACTGTAGGTCCCTTCTACTCGTGAAGAACAATAGCATGCACAACACGAGTAGTTGTTGTAGAAGCTAGGCCCTGGTCCGTTATGGGCTGTAGTGCCACTCAATTATTATTATAATCCGGAGTCGCTTGACTAGACGCATGTCGTTGTACAGCCCATAGAATTCGTCGTTGAATCTTCTTCTCCAAATGCCCTCAATGCAAACAAGACCAAAAATCGCACGCAAAACTTTTCTATCGAATAGACTAAAGGCTTCCTCATCCGCTTTTAGGAGCGTCCAGGTTTCCGCGCAATAGAGTAGGACTGGGATGATCAAGGTGTTATACAAAGCAAGCTTAGTCCTTCGAGAGAGGGCTTTATTACTCAATTGCCTCTTAAGCCCAAAGAAACAGCGATTGGCAAGAGTGATTCTGCATTTGATTTCGGTACTGGTGTTGTTGTCCCTATTTAGTCTTTAACTACCTCGAAGTTTCTGCTGCGTAGTGTGACACTCTGTCCGAGACGTCGATGTTGTGGGTCCTTCCTTGATAACAGCATGTACTTCTTTTTGCCCTCATTATCCACCAGACCCATTTTAGTCGCTTCTGCTTCAATGCCAGCAAACGCCTCACTGACAGCTCGCTACGTTCGTCCAATCACGTCAATGTCGTCGGCGTAAGCTAGCACTTGAACTGACTTTTGGAAGATCGTGCCTTTGATGTTGCCTTATGAGTTACCCACGATCTTCTCTGGGATGTTGTTTAAGAAGTCACATGAGAGTGCGCTGCCTCTTCTAAGGACTTTTTTGACATTGAAGGTGTCGGTGAGTTCGTTGCCGACCTTGACGGAGCAGCAAGAGTTCTCCATCGTCATCCTACACAATCTGACTAGTTTGGTAGGAATGCCAAAACAGGGCACTCTAGCTCGTCTCTATGCACACTGTCAGATTCGGCCTTGAAATCGACGAAGGTGTGGTGCGTGTCGATTTGCATTTCTTAGTGTGAAGATTTGGTTGATGGTGGACTTCCCTGGCCTGAAACCATACTGGTTAGGACTTATCAGGTTGTTGACGAACGGTTTCAGACGTTCACATAATACGGTAGAGGTTCTTGTATGCGCAGTCGAAGGGGTCTCCTTTCTTGGGGACCGGACAGATGACGCTGAGATTCCACTCATCGAGCATGCTTTCCTCCGACCATATCTTAGAGATTCGGAGCTGATGCTGGTTAGAGATAAGCTGGAACACACTGGAACATGCAGATTACTGCGGGTGAAGATCTTACATACATACCTACTCCTCCGAAAAGTTTTTTGGGGATTTTACATAAAGGATCATGGTTTTGGGATTTTTTTCTTTTAGGAATTTTTGACATTCGATTTCAGCATTATGGACATTGCTAGATTCTTGCCATTTCGGGACTTTGTTGGAAACCAAACTCAGCCAAATTCGAGCACTTTTGGTATTGTAAAGACTTTTCCATATACTAAGGCAATATGGTCTCTAGGAACACGTGCAAAATAGGTAAGCAAGTTTTATTTTCACAGTATCTGAACACTTTATTGTTTCATATGCAAATACAGCTAAGCGTTAGGCATTGAAAATAGAACGACAAATGGTTAGTGTCGAAAACAGAATCCAAGCTACACAAAAGATAGACAACTCCTTCAACAGACTCAACTACCAAGAGATAAGTCTGCTTAACGTCGCGTATTCAATCATTTCCTCCACTTTGTGTGAGCGCTGAAACCATTCGTTAATAACCTAATAACTCCTTTGTCAGTACTATTTCAGATCGAGAAAGTCTGCGGTTGAACACTAAGGTGGATCCTGTAAAAAATCCCTTGGGATTCAAATCGACAGGCACTGTCTGCATTTACAGCAGCAATGTTTTCGACTGACCGTGCTATATGATTATGTGTCCATTGGTGACTTTAGTGAAGACGATAGACAATTTCATGTTGTGTTGAGATTTTAAATTTAAATGAAAATAGCTTTCAAGGCACAATTCTGATCGAGTTTGACTGCGAAACCCAAAAATGAACACTTCCAACTATTTTCATGCTTCTGCAGACCACTGCATCACGGAGGCATGCGTTGGCCATAGATATATTGTTAACGAAAAGATGATAGCCACCCAGGAGCTCAGATGTTAAGACAGAATAAACGTTTCTACAGTGACGCACACAACACATTGAGATTCTCCGAAATGCACGATTCCCACTGACTTCAGGATTGCCTGTGATGACTTTGAAATCAACCACTTAACTCATATTCCTGAGAGAATGCTGAGAGAAAGGGCGATAGTTAGAAACTCCACTACGATGGAAATTTACACGGACGGCTTCAAAATGGAAAAGTGAACGGACTCTGGAGCCATGCCCAAACATTGCAATGTTTTCCAGGAAGAAATCAAATCAGACGATGCTACCCGCTTTCTGTCAATGGATTCGGATAAACTGCATGGTCTATACATGGGTAGACTCTGGGAAACCCATCAATAAAATGTCTTGAAAAGATAGAGAGAACCGGTTTAGATGCCATCTCACCTTATGATTGAATTCTAGCCACAAGGATATCCTGCGCAACGAAAGGCCCGATGAATTAACAAGAAAAGGGAGAGGTTGTGCCACTGGCAGTGAATCAGAACATACCCCTTCTCTCTATTTCATGAGTAAAGTAAGGAGTGCCGTCGAAAGTGCAGACTCTAGATGGAAGGTACAGGCAGCATAAGAGAGCACGATCCGAAGATCTCATCGAAGAAGTGCCGAGGCTGCTTGCTAGACACAGCCTGATGGGTAACCACGCAAGTAGGTGAAGCATTCCAAATAATGTCATCAAATGGTGTTTGCGGAGAAGAGAAGTAGAAAGAAATCGTTCATCACAAACCTGCCCGTCTCTGGCAGCTGTTAGAAAGACAGCAATCAGAGACCAATTCTGTGATAGCCTAGAAAATTGAGCTGAACAGGCAAGGAAACAGACTGACATTGTGTTCTACACTGGACTCCTAGGATATCCAAATTCAAGTCAGCATGAACAAAACTAACACAAAGTGCAATATGACGAAAGTGCAATCTACTTTTAGTCAGTCCCTTTAAATCTTAAAAGGGACCCTCAACAGAAGCTTCCTTTTCCAAAAAAAAATATTTTGTACACTTGTGAAAATTTCCCCAAGGGCATTGCTTACTCTCACCAGTCATCATGTGATGACAACTGTTCGCATTCATTGGACAGAATCCATTATGGTCCAAATTATAAATTCCCTTTCAGAAGATCTCTGCACGAGAAGCAGAAACTGAACCAGAATACAGTGACAAGGTTGAGCTAACTTACACATTGCCCCGGCGCTGTCTATTTATCTCCTAAACAGTCCCACGCCCTTTTCATCGACATCATACATGTACGTACGTTCACAGACGGAATTTCAAATCGGTACAAAAGAGCACCCAAGGCAAACGCCGGCAAAAGGACACACAGCAACAACCGGCAGCAATGTTTTCCTAGGTTCATTTGTGTTTTTTTTTTCTTTTTTGCACTTTTTCTTTTTTAAACTGTTTTCAGAAGTCGCATAGCGGTGTTTATGGAAAGACATTTTCGGATATCCTTTTACGCTTGTGTTCACACCGAATATTGCGAGGGTGTCAAGCACCGTGGGAGAAACGGGGCCAACAGAACAATAAAATTGTGCAAGTAGGAGTGGTGGGGGGGATGAGGGTACGCTCACACCACAGCCAAAGCGAAGGATTTATGCAGGTCACTCTCGGGATAAGACGACTCGGTCCATTTGTTTCGGCAAATGAAAGCAATTTAATGAGAACTTCATTATATCATGGTTAACATTTCAAAAGACCTGTCACATATATTCGTACCACACGCCACCAGAGGGAAAGCTTGAGTGGTGGATGCGCACTTCCGAAAGTAGGACTCCCATGACGAGGATGAAGCATATGCCACTGCGTACATACATATATGTATCCGCATCCTTGGCTGTCAGCCGAGATGGTAGGCCTGTGCGCTTCGACTTTTATCGTAAATAGGAATCAGATTTAACGTCGTTACATCTCGCAGTCCCATCGCAAATGACTGCAGACATATCAAATATTAAGGAGCTGCCTAGGACGGCAGCGTGGTGGTTGTACTCGCGTTTGGTTTAAGTGAGACTCGGGGGACTCGCTCGCCATCTCACCATCTCCGCTACCGACTCGCAACTCACAAGTCACAATCCCACCAAAAGCCTCCGTTGCGACCTGCAACCACCCCTCAACGTTATCCTCGTCGTCGTTTTCGGTGTCATTCCGATGACGATTCAGGGTGGGTCAGGGTGTCCTTGTGCCACAGAGTTCATGTCATTTGATTTTATTTTATTGAATATCCTATACGATACGGCATATATCCTTTTTATTTATACAATTTCTTCGGTTTCGTCCTCGACTCCTGATGTGCGCGCTTTTTCGGTTCAAGCGCTGCCACGGCTTCACTCCAGCTGCAAGCTTCGGTTTCAACTTAGAGCGACATGTTGAAATTGTAATTTAGTCGAAATGATGGGGACATTCGCTTTTATTGAGAGGAGATCCATAAGTAATGAGCAAGGAGGTGATTTTTCTCCATTTTTCCTGCTCTGTGTCTAAAGATTTTTATTGGTCACATGTGACATGACCGACATAAAGTTTCCAGCTGTAGATGAAGATACTGCTCCGCTGCTCCCACTGCTGTCCCATAGACTTCCACCGTTCGGGAGTTGGGTGAAAGGTTGGCTGGTTGGGTGTTGTTGGTGTTGCGGTTTGTACCTACTGGCCTCTGCTTTGCAACGTAACCGTGTTGGTTGCCGCTCTCTGTTCTTTTCTTGTTATTATTTCGCTTCTTTTTTTTTTTTTTTTTTTGTTGTGGTGTTAGCGAAGATTAAAGTCATTAAAAGTATCGTCTTTATGGCTTGAAAGGTTTTGACCTCCTTCGGGAGCGCATTTTACGCGCGAAACAGGCTGAAGGTTGCCCAAGAGTCTTCCATTGGACGGAAAAGGGGAAACTCATTAAATGAAAACAGTAAAGTCTGCAATTAGATTGACACTGTGCACTTTGATCTGCGTAAAAATAAGAAAGATTCACAGGTTAATGGTGTATTAAAACGAGAGTCATTCCTCTGGTACGATTCCTATCTATTAAGGGATGCTTCTGCTCTCTGCTGGGTTGGGGGTCTTCAATTTTTAACAGTTTTCTTTTTACATGGAAATAGGTAATGGCTGGATGAATGGTATCAGTTGGTCAGTAGCGGCTTAAGTGCCTGTCATACTTTACTTCAATTTATGGTGGTGCAGAAGATTGAGGTCATTGTTGCCTACGCATTATTTTCAAGTTAACGATTTTGGTAACCACCTACCGACATTTTATGTGATTTCCTTTTTCTTTTGCTTCATTTTCTTGTTCGTGTGCTGTTCGAAGGGATGTTCGGTTGTTTCTTGTGATTCACTGTTTGGTCATGACTGCTTTTCGCCTAGGAGAAAATTACCGATAAATTGTGGAAATCCGTTTCGTTAATACAAGTCAAACTATTAGAAGTGGGAAGATTTTAGCCTTTGACAACATTGGTCTTATACGCCACATCATTGAATAGTACCCTTATCCACAACAAGTCCCTCAATCAGAAACACAAAAGCATGTACGAACATCATTTGTGAGCTTAAAAATTAAACACATTTGTGCAATGGCAGTGCAGTTCGTGTCCATCCATCTGCCTGGAGTACTCGTAGTTTTGCCTATCTTATCTTAAGATTCTGCAATCGTTGCATATTCCAATGAAGATAGGATTTTAGGCTTTTGAAAACTGCGTTTTCAGACTTTTGGATAAAGAGAAACCATACCGAACATTTTGTCTAAACTCTGGCTCGAGATTGTTTAAGGCCTTCGGTTAAAGAAATACTCCAAGCAGCAAGGGGACATGGGCCTATGCACACGAGGCAACGTCGTTGATCGCACTCAACATGGCGAGCTGCCAAACTCCCCTCGTCCGTGCACAGGTCAAGTTGACCTACTAGTCTGTTCCAGTCGATCGACGTCAGACATTCCGCCAACATTCTCGATGTCCGAACATTCCGAGGCGCAAACATCGACTCGAACCATTGCCTTGTAGTAGCAAAGGTAAGAACCCGGATATCGAGAGAGCAACGGAGTTGAAAAAAGCCAAAAAGATTTGACGTCGGAAAGCATCAATTGCAACAGATCGCTGGGATCTTTGCTGATCAAGACTCCCTTAAAGTCTCCCTAAAACTCTCTCAATGTTCGACGCTGCCTGCAATGACGATAGAAGATAAATGGAAACGTTGTCAAGAAGCCATCAAAAAAGCTGCCGCTGATGTGCTGGGTTCCACGCGACCACTCAGAAGGAACTCATAGTGTGACGATGAGTGCAGGTAGGCACAAGGCAACGCTGCATCGAACAGCGAGAGCTGTCCGTGAGCTCTACGAACAGAAAAGAAGGAAAGAGAACCGGCTTCTCAGAAGAAAATAGAGAGAGCATGAGAAGAAGAGGTGTTATGGAAGAAATTAAGTTCGAAAGTTTTACAGCTATCCGGTGGATACAGGATTCGGATCGAAGCCTGTCGGGACCAAAATTGAGACCTAGTAGTAAAATCGCAATCGATGCTGAGAATCTGGAAAGATCATTTCTGCAGACTTTTAAACGGCGATAACGGCCCAAATCCCGCTGTAAGGCATAATGTTCCTCAAAACTTGGACGATGATAGCCAAGAATTCCGTCTCCCCGGCTTAGACAAGGTCAAGGTAGCAATACTGAGACTGAAGTCGAAACAAGCTGCTGGAGCGGATGAACTGTTCGTAGAACTGTTTAAAGCAGCTAGAGATGACTTGGTTGAGCACGTGTACCAGCTCCTCGGATCAGAGAAAAGCATGTCCGATAAGTGGAATCTTAGCATATTTTACCCGGTCCACAAGAAAGGAGACCCCTTTGACTGCGCCAATTATCGAGTGGTCAGTCTTCTTAATAACGCCTATACGATTGTCCTTGCTGTATTGTGTGAACACCTCAAACCGTTCGTCACCAACCTGATATCTCCTTATCAGTGTGGTATCAGACCAGGGAAGTCCACCATCGACCAAATCTAAACACTACGGCAGATCCTGGAAAAGACCCAAGAAATGCAAATCGACACTCACCAGCTAATCCTTGATTTCAAAGCCGCATATGACAGTGTGCATAGAGACGAGCTATACAGTGCCATGTCTAGTTTTGGCATTCCTGCCAAACTCGCCAGATTGTGTAAGATAATGATGGAGAACTCTCGCTGCTCCGTCAAGGTCGGGAACGAACTCACCGAGACCTTCAATGTGAAAAAAGGTTTTAGACAAGGCGCCGCACTGTCATGTGACTTCTTTAACATCATCCTTAAGAAGATCGTGCGTAACTCACAGGTCAACACCAGAGACACGTTCTTCCAAAAGTTCGTTCAGCTGCTAGCTTATGCAGATGACATTGACGCGATTGGACGAACACAGCTAGCCGTCAGTAACGCGTTTGCTGGCATTGAAGCAGAAGCGGCTAAAATGGGTCTGGTGGTAAATGAGGGCAAAACGTAGTACATGCTGCCATCAAGGAAGGACACACAACATCGGCGTCTCGGACAGAGCGTCACACTAGGCAGCAGAAACTTCGACGTAGTCAAGGACTACGCCTACCTCGCCTATGGGCTGTACAGCGACATGTGCCTAGTCGAACGCCTCCGGATTCAACGCTTAAGATGGCTAGGCCATGTAGAGCGTGTGGGCACCACTGCCACGGCCCGAAAAGTCTTCGAATCCAAGCCATTGGGACAACGCAACAGAGGACAGCCTAGGTGACACACACAAGTGGAGAAGAAACTCAATCAACTTGAAGTACGCAACTAGCGGCAGCTGGCGAAAGATCGTGATGGCTGGAGACTCATATCGGTTGGGGCACAGGTCCACCCGGACTGCAGCAGCACAAGGAGAAAAAGAAATGCATGCCGCCGAACAGCCCTGTAATACGATTCTATCAACGCAAACAAGAACAAAGATCGCAACTAGATCTTTTCTCTCATCTACCCAATAAATCTTGGTTTCCGAAAGAAGACTTGCTGAAACATCACTAATTTTCCAAAGTTTGTTTGTTTGGTGCTTTGGTTGGGTTATTGCGGTGTGTTCAAAAAAAAAAATATTTAAAATTGCTGGCAGTTAACAAAGTTAAGCAAGAAAAATGTTTTTGAAAATATTTGCAAATAAATAAAACTGGTGAAAACACTTTTGTAAAATAGCGTTGAACACAGAAAACTGCACAAATGCTACCCTCAACTAATGTGCGGATTGCAAGTTTTATGTTTTCCAACATATACTAATTTTTCAATCAGACGTCACTCCCTCGATAAGATACATACGAGTGTAAGTGCCCCTATAAAGCCTTATAGGGACTTGGAATAAACCTTTTATCCGTTTCTCCTTCAACCCCTTCATACGTCTCACCTAGAACTTTTTGTCCATGCTGAGAAATCGCTCAAGCCTTCTTGTGTTTTCCTTTAAACATGAATGAGGGGTACAAATGGATAATTATTTGGATGATTTGAAAAGTAAATCGAGGCGTTTACTAATCAAATGGACCCACTACTTGTTTTTAAATAAAAAAATATTCTTTTAGCGCATTGCAGACTATCCCATTTCGGACCCCCAGTGCCCAAGAACATGGTTACCACGTCCATTATCCTGTTACGTCTATCACTCAAGCCACCCGCTCCTCCGATTGATAGTAGCGTGCTGAGTTAACACCTTTTAAGCGATGTACCGCTGTGAACAGGGAGTTCCTGGGAATTTGCTCTTGCCGAGTATAATGCTTCGTTTTGTCTGCAAAGTGTTAACAATTCTGTCGACCAATTGATTCATGCGTACAGCGTGTGAGAAGTGTTGCATGATGAAAATGCATTTGATTAAGCCTCACAGATAGTTTGGATCGCGTCCGCGGTAGTATTTACATTGCTTAGCAGAGACAATTTCAATATCGCACTGTTGTAGGCCGTATAGAGCGCCCAGCCCATCACACGCGTAGACCTCTCATTAATCACCTCCATCAATAAGTTCAGCTTTCGGTGCGTTAATCCACCTGCATAAGGACATAGGATGTTGCAGTGCGCCTTACTTGCACGTGCTAATAAATTCTACAATGCCCCTCAAAGCGTTACAGGCGAGTGCAGGCACCGGCGCCACCGACAGCCACCGTGGTCATCAGACTAGCCGAGATTCCCTCTCATCTCTTTCAACCACATTAATCACCCAGGACTGCATCAAATTCGGAGGTGAATTCCGTAGTCATTCTCCGCACTAACGCCGCCGTCCGACGCCGATCCCAAAAGCCACTTAATTAAACAAGCAGTTAACTTTCTAACAAAACAGCATTAAGAGCGGGGAATCTATTCAATCGAGTACAGGCGAGAGTATAATCTCGCTATGATCCGCTTATGAAATGCACACACACAAGCACGCAGATGCACGCACACACAGGCTCGGCACCCCCGGCTCGGCTGGTATTTCAGAACTTCACCCGAAAATGATAAATGGCGTGCGGTCGCCGGTTATATGCTCTGGCCGGTGTTTTTGGAACAAAGACCATATCAGGCGAGCAACGCCACTAATTCCAAGCCCGGACGCTATGCAAAGGCTTGATCTCTCCGCCCCGACGCTGTTTTTCGGTCATGCATCCGACCAGCAACTTTTGGCGGTGCTTTTGAAAATTTGTTGTCCTCCGTCCAAAGTAAATAAATGTCAGGAATGCCCGAGGCTGGGTGACCGGGCGGCCGGGCGGTCTCCGGCGCTCTGCAGAGTTGATGTTTCGGTACAATAGTTCCAAGCGGCATGCTGAGAACAAAAGGATAAAAATGCCCCCCAAAAAGGAACCCTCACACAAGCACGCATTCACGTGCATGGATAATGTTGAATTCCAAAAAGACGACACAAAAAAAAAAGCAAAAACAAAAACGCGCCTGCAATGGCCCAGAATGGAACGATGGCCCGCCGCACTGCACAAATATGGTATTAGCGTGTGTAAGTGTATGAGTGGATAATCTCTTTTTTGGCGCACATGGCGAAATATTGTTGGCATAAATTATAAAATTAATGTCTGCTAAGCTTGAGTCAACACATACACAGGACACACGCAGACAATCAGTCCTGGAACATGGCTAACTCACTCTAGGCTTCACAGTCGGTTTTGTGGATTTCTGCGGCATGACCACATACGATGCGCCCGCCGCTGCAGCTCAGATCGTTTGGGTGAGAGGAGCAAATAACGAACAAGCAAAAAAAATATGGAAGAGAATATTGCGCTGGAAACCGAATCAACTTGGTATGGAATTACAGTGGTGGTCATGTGGAATGTGGTAGCTGGCGGTTAGCTCTTCAGCGGACTAGTTTATTCTGGGATCACTTGCATCGGGAGTAATTAGTTTACGAATTATTGTGAAGCGGTTTGGTTTGGTTTTTCGTTAGAATTGAAAAGCGTTCGTTCATAATTTTGTTCGCCCCACTCCAAATCTCGTCTCTAATCTTTAAAGGAAATTTGGTAAAAAATGTTCGATGACGTAAGTTTGTGCACCACTGATGTGACATGAAGCACAAATTTAAATTACTTCTGGGGATGTCACGGAATGTCAAAGACCAGAGCAGAAAGCCACCAGGAACGAAATTTGAGTGCAACTGGTGCGAATTGACTTAACGTTTCCAAGCCGTTAGTGTTACTTTACTTCCTGACTATAGTCTACCGAAATTACACTTCAGCCTTGAAACTTAGACTCAATCTGTTGATACAGTGTAAAAACCACGTCGAGTTCGTGGCAAAGAGATGTCGGGAAATTGAGGGAAATTGAGAGAGGAAAGACACCAAAGGGAAAACCAAAACTTTATTCCTTTCATGGTGTTCACATCAATAGTTTCAGAATCAAAAAAGCCACATGCTTGAAAAATTCATGTACACATTTGTAACGCCTTCGTATCGGTTCTTCCAAAAGTTGCAGTCAACAATCCAGCGGAGATGTAAAATCTGAGGCTTCATAGTAAAGGTGCGTCCGTCCATCTCTCAGTCATGTCTGTCACACCCTTCGAAACTTCTCAACTTTCATGAAATTCCTGATATTTGAAAACATAACTTTGAAGCATTGGAATGGCTCTCCTAAATATAAAATTGGTTTTAAGTGACAGGACGCATCGCACCTCAGCATTTGTATCAATCGGCAGATCTCTTAAAATGGTCAACGTGACGTAAGAGCTAACTGCGTCGACTAACACGCCAAAATCCCAGGCTTGATTCCCGGACGGAAGACCCCGCATTTTTTCACCGCACCACCTCTTTCGAGTTCCTCTCAACACTCAAAGGCTATCAATTGTCTGCGAAAAGATTCCCAAATCTCGCCGTTCGGAGTCGGCGTAGCTCCTTTCTACAGCAGCACACACAACACGCGGTGTTGTTGTAGAGGCTTGGCTCTGGTCCCTTGTGGGTTGTAGTACCAATAACTTTTTATTATTACATATCTTCAGATACGTTTAGGTGTGGTTTGATTTGAAGTACAGTTGCAGAAACAAAAGCCTTCAAAGTTGGTTATTCGTCATATGGTTTGATTTTCAATAGGTTTTTCTGATACGTCGCGCATGGTTCCTTTCAAACAGCTTTGTAATTTTGGTTCAGTATCATCTGGCAAGTCACCATAGATAACCTCAGACCACCAAAGCGTCTGCAAATTGTTCAGCAATGTTAAAAATTTAGCGGTCTATGAGATCTGTCTTAGGCGTGATTAGAGAAATGCAACCCCCATTGCCAATACCATTCCCAAATTTGGGTCACATTTTACATATGAGGATGAAACTCAACCGGCTATACCAGATCTTGAAAGTAGTTGAGAAACACTAACTGGAAGTGAACGCGAGGACTGTGGCAAAACGACTCGTGCACGTTCTCAGCAGCTTGGCCATGCTAGCAGAGTATATGCTTTCTGGAGTTGATGCCCATGGTCTCAGTGAGGTCTGCCTTCAACAGGAGAACGCCTTAGCCCTAACAACACATGACACAACGGACTTGTTGAGAAAGATTTATGGCAGGCCCATGAAGTCACGTTCTGCTGCAGTTTGAATTTGACCGACTTAATCATGCAATATCAGTCTTTGGACTATTTTCCCTGTCGTAGACCTTTAGGAATAATCCAGCTACGATTGACGTGTTGAAAGTCAACATTACTCGTGTTCTCCGCTAGTTAGCAGTCACTGTGTTTGAACGAGTCACCCAAAAGTTGAGGTTTTGAATGGACCACCTCATATACAGTCGTGGGCAACATTTACAAAATATCATTCTCCAGAAGTAAATGCCATAAATTGTACTTTAACCTGATAATACAAATTTAGAGTTCACTTCAAGATTTAGGTGCTTCCTCGTAAAGACCAAATCAAACCTCACGATGAATCACACTTTAATAAAATATGCCCTGCATAGGTTATGATCAAAACTACGCTTAGAAACAGCAACCCTTTGTATTGATGTGGGGAATCTTCTATTCACTTTGTTAAACTTCTTTTGCCTGCCTATGAACATTTTGGGAAACAAAAAGTGCTTGCCTTTTCGACCTGATGATGTGAGTACACACTCTGTTGCCACTCTCGACTCTCCCTCCCTATCGAAGCTAGCAAGACAACGCACTCACCCTGCGGTAGGCTTGCCATTAAAACTTCCGACCCATTATCCTGCCCACATGCCACAGCAAATACAACAACAGCAAAAAAAAAAACTTAATTTCCTCCCAGTGAAGGAACAAATTGAATTTGTTTCTCCGGCGAATAGGTGATTTGTTGGCTTCTCTTCTGAGCGCAAATGCAGCCACGCATATTCTTCATTATACCCGTGCTCATATCATCTGCTAACATGTCTCGTTTGCGGATGAAGGCGCACGCAATGAAACATGAACAAAAAAATAAATCTAAACCCGAGTACAACAGAGCACCGAGAAGATGTTGTTATCCCTTTCTGCTAAGCACTCTCTCGCGCGCACACACTAATAATCGTAATTGAAAATGTTACCAGCGCATTAGGCGAACAAAGTCAACGGGCGAAAAAAAAAACACAATTCAGTGTGTGGGCAGCTGCCGGGCGACCGGGAAGGAGAACACACACGAATACATATTCAAGGATTTAATTGAAAGTCCTTCATGTTTGCGCTGCTATCCTCAATGGTTTTTCGTTGTTTTAATTATGTAATGTAATATCGGTGTTTCCAGTTGCCGAGAAGCTCCTGACATCCATTCACAAAAAGTATTCTCAGCTGGGTACTTACGGCACTTACCACCCCATCAGTGCCATCAGTACTATTCACCACCACCCCATTGTTGGTCTTTTCTTTTTTCTCTTCATGAAATTCATTACGAAACGAACGAAGAAACGCCTTACCTCGTCTGCACATCTGCAAGCCATATTTAGTGGCCCTGTATGGATATGAACGAACACATACATGTGTAGCTCGTTCTGAGAGTAAGTTCCTGCCTTAATTAAATTATTAGCTAATGTCGGTCAATTGCGTTTGCAGTGAAAGAAGAACAACACACTCGTACGAATCTGGCTCATGTGCCGGAGAAGTCCATGCAGGCACTCCCAGGCGCCCACACGCCCAACCCACGGACGAGCTGTGTCCTTATATAAGTTTAATTCAACGCTGAGTTCTCAATTAGATCTTCAGATAGGAACATGGATTTCTCGAGTTGCTACGATAAGGTCCCTTGCATAAATTTAAACTCTTCGCTGCAACCCGATTGAAGGCGAATGCTCGATGGATTGAAGCCTGTGGCAATGTGAGTGTCTGGCTAGGTACATGCATGTGTACATATATCGGAAGAATTTACCAGTTGGTTCGTTAGTCGATTGCAGGCGTCCTGTACGACTGCTGTGGGAGGGTGCTGTTCTACGAGGGCCATGATTTGCATGTGATATGAGCGGGAAATCCATGCAAATCTATAAGATTCTAATTAATTAGATTCAGTGCCTTAACGAGGCTATCGCTTGATTAATTAGAATTTGATCTTATGCAGGGAAATAACGAACACAAAGGCTGAAGGTGTGTCGAGGTGGAAAAATGAAATAAATGCAATCGAATGTAATTCAAGGAACCCAACTTTATTCCATATGAAGAGAAAGGACACTTTGGAAACGATGATGGTCATCTCGAATGGGTTGTGCCTTCTATAATCAGCGAGTATCTATTCAAAGGAATCTGTGCTACTGAACGACAAGGCATTACAAACATTGATCGAAGTGTGATATTTTTCAGGTTACAAACTCACAATCGATTCTTTCTCTCGATCATATTGTGACACAGAAACATCTAAGGAAAGGAACTTTACTGGTATTTCCATGAGAAAACCAAGAGGACATCTTGATTATCCAAGGTCTCTTCGTGAGATACGCTCCAGTTAAGGTCCAACTTTTCACAGCGCTATATTGCAACCATGACTTGGCCATCATTTTCCTCAGCTGTGAAAAGTTGCACCGTAACTGGAGCGTATCTCACGAAGAGACTTTGGATAATCAAGACAACACTCACTTGCTGCATGATCATAAGGCCTAACGTCAAAGAGCTCCCAATCTACACACGTTAAGTTAGATGCGGCAAATGCCGTTGTTGCTCATGACAATTTAATAATAATTGAGTGGCACTACAGCCCACAAGGGATCAGAGCCTGGCTTCTACTACAACTACTCGCGTTGTGCCTGCAACTGTTCTCTCACTAGTAGAAGGAACCTACAGTTTTTAGCCGACTCCGAATGGCGAGTCTTGAGAAGCTTTTTATAGACAATTGATACTCTTGGGTGTTGGCAGCAACTCGAAAAATGTGGTGCCGGGAAAAATGCGAGGTGTTTCATCCGCATCTAGGCCTACCGCGTGGGGGTCGACGCACTTACCCACTACGCCACGGCGACCACGTTGCTCATGATAAATCTTGTAAATTTCACACTTTCGAATACACAACGGCGGAAATCAACATCACATCGCTTGGCAATATTTTTAAAATTGTTGGTAGATGGCTCTGACTTGTAACAGCGGGATTTTTTTAGAGGCAACACTTTTTTAACTGGCATTCATTTCCTCAGCTGTCAAGGGTTCTTTTTTAAGTTTGCTTTTGTATTGTAGCATGAATAGAAAATGCCAGCAGAAGGCCTCCAAATTTGACCCAACACAAGACTGCCGTTGATTACAGTTTTCATAAGCGAATTTTGTTTAGTGATGAAACTCACTTTTGTTAAAAGGGATACGTCAGTAAATAAATCTGCCGTACTTGGAGTGATGATAATCTTCAAGTGCATGTCATGTCCGCAAAAACTGATTGTTTGGTGTGGTTTATGGGTTGGTGGAATAATTGGTCCGCACTTCTTTGAAAAGGACGTTACGATCAATGATGAACGCTATACTGAACTGAATATATATGATAACTGAACTTCTGGTTCAAACTAAACGTGCAGGAGCTATGGTTTCAAAACACTGGTGGACATGTCACATGGAACTGTGTGACATGATGGACGTGTCACACAGTTCTTGTCGCTATATCAATAATCAAAAAAACACGTGATGCCGTTCAACTTCTTTATTGTTTTCTCTTCGCCTGTTGGAGATCGACTGCCCCAAATGTCAAACTCAAAATAAAGACAGTCAAACTCTTTCCAGATACAGTGAGTCAATTTTGACGGAAACAATTTTTAAGTAAAACTTTTATATAATATTAAAGGTATCATATCATATCACGCGAATTGGTGTCCAAAGTTGTGAGATTTAAGGGTTGACCATTCCGATCGCTTAGGAAACAACATTCGCTGCGTTAATGCCGATATACGGCCACAAATGTTTGAAAAAGCCTTGAAAAATTGAACCACGACGTTTGAGCCAACCATTGCAAATATATGCCGGGAGTTATATCGAAATCATAATGCCCGAAGCTTATCTTTCGAATACAGTACATCATCTTTGTTTTATTCCATTTCAACGATCTTTAAGAGAAACACTGTTTTGCCTTGCATGCGGCATAACTACAGTTTATGTAAAAAAACTTATTTATGCTTAAAATTTTGTGAATGTTCGGGAAATCAGCGACAATTTACTTTTTTTCAAAAATAGGTTAAAAGGTGTTACTGGAACAAGTTTAAATAGTTCAGATCTCGTATTGGTTGACCCTCAACTGAATGTAGTTGAGACAGTATACATATATTTGTGTGTATCCAATGTTTATATACTGAAATTTTGGGTATGAGAAAATAGTTGGCCCTATGTGTGCGAAGTTTGCTTACACAAGATCATAAGCGCATCTTCAGAGCCTTGTTTGAGGCTGGTTAAGCACAACTTGAAAGAATTTCACTGAAGTTTCATGAAATTCGACAAAGCATTCATCCATTGGTACACGTCAGAGACACAGGAAAAATCAAAAAAGTGAAGTATACCCAGTGTGATCTACTGTACTATCTGCTGAAGAGTTGATGGCCACCGTTTTCCAGAATTCACAAACTCTGATCTAAATCCACTTTTTGTTGAAGAGAAAAATGGTGACAGTGCTCTAGTTAGCCAAACTACACTAAATTACCCTTTCACTTTAACAACGCATTGTCTCAGAGCTTCATCGTCGCCACACTCATTAAATTACGCAACCATCTGTTGCTCCATCCACCATATTCTCCAAATTATGCGTCTATTTTTTAGTTAACAAGTAAAACCAAAAACCCACAAGAAACAGACTTTCTTCAGCCACAACATGTGATGTGCGTTCTTCTCTTTTAGAAAGGACCTACAGCTTTTTGACGGCGAGATTTGAGAAGATCTTCAAAGAAAACAAGAACTCTTCGTGTGTTGTCAGCAACTGGAAGGATGTGCCTATGCTTTCACCTCCGGAATCAAATCTGTGACTTCCGGCGTTTGAGTTGACACACTTTTCCATCCTTGCATAGCGGCCATTTCAAAAAGGTCACTCGAACAGCTGAAATTTGAGTCGAATGTCTTAGCTTATTTGTAGACCTGCAGGTAACGTATTGAATTTTTCAGACGGATGCAAAACTTTGGACCTGAAGGAAACCTATTTTGCAGAAGAGTTAAACCAGTGGTGGTATCACTGTTTCAACTGACAATCTAAAAGTATAAACTTTTTGCAAAATAAATAACCACTTCTCAAAAATGTTCGTATTTCTTTTGCAAGCTTTGTACAGAGACTTATTCATCTTGAGGTTTAATATACAACGTCCAATTAAGCACATACATTAAGAAGTGAATTTTAAAGTTTTACTCTCGACTTTACTTTTTGAAAATAATGTCTTGTAAACGTTGACCACGACTACGTCTGAGGTGGTCCATTTTGAAGGTACAATTTCGAGCGACTTCTTAAGCATAGCGACTGGTATCTCGCAAATAACACGAGTAATGTTGGCGTCGAAAGCGTCAGTCGTAGCTGGGGTATTTCTAAAAACCTGAGACTTAACATATGTCCAGGTAAAGTAGTCCAAAGGTGTATATGTAACTCGATCTATGGCCAATTCATGGTAGCAAATTATGAAAGGTGGTGACTAAAATGATTTCTTAAAAAGTACATTGTTTCACGCGCTGCGTGGTCACGAATGAAAACCAGGTCTCTTCGGGTTCAAGTGCTTATACATATGTACATATTTATTTCTTGAAGGACATAGTCCTCTAACGTGACCCAGCTTCATAATGGCTTGCCAAATGATACTGTACAAAAATGACAAAGCAGTTTGATAGGAGTCACGGGAGATCTGTCAAAGCAAAGCCATTTGAAAATCAAATCCCACACTCTTTATTAGGCCTAACAATGTGCTCTCAAGCTTGTCATTAATTTGTGTTTCTTGTTCACATATTTAATTCAAACACTTAGCGCCCCTCATCCCGCGATGACGCAGAGACACCAGTAATGATGTGAATTAAGCAATTAAAATCCATTTGTGTTCCGTATGTTGTGTGGTGATCTTCTATTCATTGCCCAAGGCAAACAGATGCACATTGATAAAGTCATTCGATCTGTCGAATAAATCTTCGAGCGCAAACAATCACCAGGACCAAGGAAACGTCCAATTATTCCATAAGCTACCATCGTGCCAAATGGAAATCAAAAAGCGAACACCATAAACTTTATAATTCTCCTCCTTTTATGTTTATCCAGTGTTACGACTCTAGATAAATTGGCGAACAAGATGTTATTCCAAGGCTTCTCTCCAACTCTCTCTTTCTCTCGTTTTCTCACTCACACACACACACACACGTAAAACAATCGTGGTTTTCTTCGTCCTGCCACTCAATCAAAAATTTAATGCGACATTAATACACCCCCTACCAGCAAAACGGGTACCAAAACAATATCCTGCATTCTTTATGGGTCCTGTAATTTAAAGAGGACGCGAAAACGGTAAAATTTTCAATTTGCTCTTACCATCAGACAATCTCACACATGTCCGAAGCCACTGGCCGTGTATGCGGATGAGTAATCCATTGGCCGAGACACTCACTTGATGCCGGAGGAATTAAATATGATTGCCGCTGTCCAACACCCTGCTGCGCAGGGGGGGGGGTTCGGCAGAGTGAAGGAAAGAATGATTTCACACTGAGCCCATTCACTGTCGGTCCGTGTGCGATGACACATTTAAATGTTAAACGAGCTTTTACACACGATTTTATGAGTGCGCCTGCCTATCTGCCTCTCACACTTCACAAGCAGCCATCCCCGGCACCGCCATCGCCACTCCCATCGGATGTACCCAATTGACGCCAGTCTCCTTGTTAAATTCGCAGTCAGCTGAAAGCCCCTAATTAAGAAAACTCACTCTCGAAGGCCCCGTAGTCACCGCTTTCGGTTGCCCGCTCGCCTTTGGCTTTGCCTGACAGCCCGGAATGTGGCAGGACAGCGAAAGAACTGGGATACCTAATTCCCGGTCCGTTTTTTCGCTTGAACTCAATGCGGATGTTTATCCTTTACGGTACACAAGTGGCGAAATTCCTGTCATAAAAAAATAATTAAAATTTGTGCTCCTCTCCACGGGCCCAGCACGCTCATTTTATTTACTTTTTGCTTCAATCCCCCGCCCCACCCCTAGACAGAGGGGCACCGCAGAGTTCCGCTCCACAGTCCTGCTCCTTCTCCGTCTATCCTTTCACTGCGAAACCGACCTTTTTATTTGCATGTGTTTTTCCTGCTCCCTTTTGCGAGCTCCCCGCCGTAATGTTTGCAGGTTCTTTCGCGTAAGCACTGTGCGCCCTCATTATCCTGTCCAAGCTAATTAGCGAAAGGTGGAATGGATATACAGAAATTATTATAAATACGAGAGATGAGCAAGCTGGAGCATGTGAACGTATCTTGGGAGTACATCTGCCACGATGATGTGCATGCCGTGCACGGGGCAATGAGCAGTAAATAAATGCAAATGTGTTCCTTAAACCCCCGTCCGATACGGCAGCCCAGCGCAATCGACACGCCGCCACCGCCGCGCCGCCCTATGAAGCTGAGTTGGTTAAACTAAAAATCATTAAAATAATCTGAGGTGAGTGTGGTGAAAAGGAGGGGAAAAACGAAAACTTTGAGGAGGATTACCAACGGGTTGTAGACAAGCGGGCGACGCGGGGGTGGAGTTGGCTGCACCAAAAGAAGTGGGTCAGAAGCGGCGACTTGACAGAGGGGGACTAGAAATCTCTGGTGAACATGTTTTCATATCGCTTACACAATAACGCGATAAGGAGTGGTGAACTTTTTGGATGTAAATTTATCTTTAGCCGGTCTTAAAGGACTCGTAGGACAGTGTGGTAGAAAGGAAGAATTGGGTGGGGAGATTATGAACCAAAACGAGGGCTCCGATTAAATCATCATTGGAGGAAAGTTTCGGCACGATAGGGAATGATTGGAATAATGAGGATGAGGATGGGGGAGAGGATGAGGATGAGGATGAGGATGAGGATGAGGATGAGGATGAGGATGAGGATGAGGATGAGGATGAGGATGAGGATGAGGATGAGGATGAGGATGAGGATGAGGATGAGGATGAGGATGAGGATGAGGATGAGGATGAGGATGAGAATGAGGATGAGGATGAGGATGAGGATGAGGATGAGGATGAGGATGAGGATGAGGATGAGGATGAGGATGAGGATGAGGATGAGGATGAGGATGAGGATGAGGATGAGGATGAGGATGAGGATGAGGATGAGGATGAGGATGAGGTTGAGGATGAGGATGAGGATGAGGATGAGGATGAGGATGAGGATGAGGATGAGGATGAGGATGAGGACGATACCCCCTCTGGCATCCTCCTTAACGCATCTGTAATTAATCCTCCCTACCAGAAATGGAAACCAAAATTTGGGGGAGAAATCAACAATCTCCTCATAAAACCGAACATAAAAAACGGATCCCAACCCTCAGGCAACTGCCTGAAACGCTTGAGTGGCAAAAAATATGCCTATCCATCATTCGGCGGAATAAATTGGCTTCAAATTAACCAAAATCAATATGCAATAGCCTGATTGTGATGGCGTTGATAATGGCTGTCGCATAATAATAAGCGTAACAATAAAAAATGAAGCATCAACGCGCCCACCCCACCCTCGAGGCCCCCATCAAGGACAATGGGCAAACATACTCGTTCTCTTCGTTGTTGGGCTGAGCACACCGGAAGGAGCGAACGATTTATTTGTTTCCTTCGTCAAAGCACGAAGAACACTTTGGGGTCAGTAGTTTCAATAACGATGACGGCGATGACTACAACGACAATGACGGTCGTGGCGAGGATGGTGACGATGATGATGATGACGATGATGATGATGACGATGGCCACAGCAAAAGTCAACGGAGGGTCTTGGCGCCCAGAGGTACGTATCCATAGAAAGGATTTATGCAAAGCTGGGTGCATATGGTTAGGCATAAGAGTTCGTATACCGTCTAACTGCCAGGGAAATTTCCCGCTTAAGGATGCAAAAGAAAATAAGCAAAAAAAAATGAACATCACAAAATTGAAATGAGCCGAGCATACCGTACAGAGAGCCAACAACAACAGCAACAACAACACAGGAAACAAGAACACTGGGAAGAACAAGGAACAGCAGGGAGACCAAAGAGGAAGGACAAAAAAAAAAAAATTACGAAAAGAAAATCACATAAAAGGAGAGGGAAACTAAATGGATATCCCAACATTAGAGCAGCTTTAGATGCCAAGTAGCTGAAGTTGTTTTATCGTAGTTCCGCTTAGGAAAATGGAATAAATTTCACAACAGTGAACATGGAACAATTTATCCTTGAGCAGTAGCTGCAGGGAAAACAGAAAGTTATATGTCTCGGATTGACATGTTAAAGAAGAGTCTTAACTTAAACGAATGGCTTCATTTTTAAAGGCACCCCACTGTAACTGATGAGTGGAATTTCGAGAGCACATTCTCCGCGCTTGATTAAGTTCCTCTCTTCAGGTGAATTCTTTGCTGCACACTTGCCTTTGTGCTCCATATGTGAATCAAGGCAGACCTCTTCAGGAGGGCTCTCTCTTTAAACTTCTCTCATCCTGACCGCTACTAGCATTCCCGAACAATTGGAGCTCGACAATGAGGACTTTCAAAGCAGTAGGTCAGGCATCCTCAGAGTTACGCAACGACTAACTGACTGAGGTCCTCAGTTGTTCGGCCGCAGATTGCATTGCGTTCAAGTGTGTGCGTAAATCACGGTTGAGAACACTTCAGACAATTACGCGATTCCCTGCGCCCCAGTTGTGTTACTTTGCTCAGTCATCTACACGTTCCATTAATTTATTCAATTTTTCTTCTCTATCATTCCGGGTAACATGCCCTCCCCCCCACAGGACGCCTGCATGCAGTTGACGTAGTGCAACTCAAGTGCTATTGAACGAACCCTTTTCATCCCTCGAGTTATACAATATTTAACTATTGAAGTACATAGACGACCAAGTGAAGGATATGTTTGTCTATTTTCAAGATGAACACGACTCTTGCCGAGAAATGCACAAGTGTGTGTGTGTGTGTGTGCTACATCACTCGTTTCAGTCTCAACCAGTGCCGCCGCAGGCGACGACGACGACGCCACTGTCGGCTCTGCAAGAGATGTTTGTATCGAGTTTTTGTGTGAACAAATACTGACACCCTTGTGGGGATACTCGAAACGAGTGGCCTCTGTAAGTGTTGTATTAGCTCATTGTAAAGCAGACATTATTGAATCCTTTAAAGGAAGCTAGAGAGAAAATAAATAATAATTTCTTTAGTAGTAAGTATCTGCGAACTTGCTGCGATTGCAGGCTTAGTTCGTACCAAGAGTAACTGACGTTTTCCAAATACGCGTGTCCTGTGTAGTCTACGAACTGTTTTGTGGCTGACTTCAAGGCTCTGCTTGGACTCGGACTCGGAGTCAAGACGGGAAGTTTGAAAGAACTGATAATGGATAATGCAGACGTTACCATCCTAAATGACAATGTTTTAGCACCCGAAAATGATCTACTTTCACATCGCGCTCTTCCGCTTAGAACTTCTTTTCATAGTCAGTTTTAAAAGGAGCACTCGTGCCGAACTTGCTCACTCATGGCGTATCAAGGCACTTGATTGTTTATAATTCTCTGTCCGTCAAGTCTTCTGCGGAGAATTCAGAGTCCCATCATATTCACTTCGCTTTTAAACAGTTAAGAGATAATTGGGACTGAAATTGAAAGTGTCAAGCTCAGCAGTTTGATCCTTGGATAATTTGTTCCGGGTGTCACTTAGTGACGTGGTTGGGGGTGGTGGTATTTTTATTCATCTCGGTGGCTATAACAAATAAAAGTGTCGCATTTGGCACTCATAAAATCCGGAATTAGCAATGGGCCACGCGTTTTGTTCTGATTATGCAATTGTGGCTTCATGGGCCATTTTCTTCCCAAAATTAGGCTTGAAACAAAGTTTGAGTCAAAGCTGTTTAAAGAGGCACTTTAACCGAAATACTGTTTCTACTGTAACTGAAGACATGGATTCGGACAACATGTGGTTCATCCAAAATGGTGTGCCGGGCAACACAGACCTGTGGCTACAATCCGGAAACAATTCAAATACTTAATACCAATATCCTCCAAGCAGTTAGCGAAATACAGCTTAAAATCTTCAATAAGGTCTTGAAATGTGAGCGGAACGAAGACAGTTGAGGCATCCACTTGCACAAGGTTGTATTTCAAAATGAATGGAAATATTTGCTCCTAATAATAAGACAAAGCAAAACATTTATAAAATATTCATATTTTTGCAATAGCGTTAAGCTACAGGAAAGGAGATCACTTCGACTGCGCCAACTATCGAGGGATCGTCAAAAATCAGAAAGGCCCTTATTAGTGTGGTTCAGGCCAGGGAAGTCCTTTATCAACCAAATGTTCATAACACCTGCACAAAACCAAAAAAGTACAGATCGACAATCATCACCTTTCGTCGTGCCTAGCGCCAAGCTGTACAGTGCTTTTCCAGTTTTGACTTTCGTACCAAACTCGTCAGAATATGGAGGATGACGATAGATAATTCTTGTTGCTCCGTCAAGGTCGTTAACGAACTCACTGAAACTTTAAATATGAAAAAAGGTTTAAGACAAGGCGGCGCACTTGCACGTGACTTTTTCATCAACGCTCTTCAGAAGATCACTCGTAACTCAAAAGTCAACGCCAGAAGCACGATTTTCCAAAAGCCGTTCAATTACTAGCTTACACCAACGACGTGATTTGACAAACACAGCGATCCGCTGTTGTTGGCATTGGAGCGGAAGCGGCACAAACGGGTTTGGCGATAAATGTTGGCAAGACGAAGTCATCAAGGAGGAAACACAACATAGACGTCTCGGACAGAGTGTCACACTAGGCAACAGAAACTTCCAGGTAGTCAAGAACTTCGTCTAACTCGGCTCTACAGTCAATAGGGATAACAACACCACTACCAAAATTAAACGCAGAGTTACTCTTGCTACTCCCTCCTTCTATGAGTCAAGAAGCGATTGAATAATAGGTCCCTATTTGGAAGGAGTAGACTGGCTTTGAATAACAGCCTGATCATCTCAGTCCTTCTTAAATTCACCGTAACATGGATTTTACTATAGGCAAAGAAGCCCTTAGTCTTTTGGAAAAAAAAGTTCTCAGTGCTATTTAATCCTATTTGCGTTAATGGCGTCTGGAGGAGAAAATTTAACGAAAACTCTATGAGGTCTAGCGTCATCGGATACAACGTTTAGGGTGGCTAAACCCAAAAAGTTGTTCAATTAGAGCCACTGGGACAATGCAACAGAGGAAAGCTTAGGATGAGATGGCGCACACAAGTGGAGAAGGACCTCAACCAACTTGTAGTGCGCAACTAAAGACAGCTGGGGAAGAATCGTGTTACCTGTAGATGTATATTGGTTTGGACCTAAGTCCACCCTAGAATGAAGCTCCACTAAAAGAAGAAGAAGAAGAAGAGGAAGCAGTGTAAATGCCCTTCTCAGAAACGCATTTTTTGTGGCTTCCCAAGGTTTTTTCTTTGTACTTTGAAAATGTATATAAATGACTAACTTTCGAGGGGTGTGCCATACAAAGATGGCATTATCCTTATTAAAACAACTTCTCATCCAATGACCAAAGCCGGCTGCTTCTGAGTGATTGCCTCCTTCATACTGTATTTTTGCTGACAGTACACGATCCACTACCCCACCAAACACAGAGCAAAACCTTTCTGACCGTTAATCATGTCTTGAACAGCGTTTGCACAGGCTGGTTGTTTTCGCTTGATGTTCACCCGTTATTGCCCGTTTCAAAAGCAGATCGGACATGTTAAGAGACAACGATTTAGTTTGTGTCTGCCCTTTTTCAAGTGGTTACAAACAGTTTTTTGTGCACTATTCAGCTTAGGTGCAGTTAAAACAGTGTTTAAATGACAGTCAGCTTGAACTCTTTTTAAAATTATATCAACGTTTCCGTCAATTGGCCTTCTGACGCGTGTGTCATTCTTAATCTCCAAATTAAAATTAACAAAACCGACAAAACGAAAAATGCAAATAATACCAAAGACATTGAGAAAATAATGGATTACTCATAACAACTTATTTTACCACATATTGGTGTAAAATTAAATTAATCTGGTTTTTGGTCTGATACATGTGGGCTCATATCACCAAGAGGTTTTCCTGTGAAATGTGAAATGCGTCTAGTTTCAAAATTTATTTCACACCAATTAATGAACTTGGGAGATATAAAGATGTGGCAGACAGTCAGATACACCAAAACTCAAAAAGTTTCATTTTTGAAAACGAAACCATAAAAATCGATCACATTATCGGCCTCAACAAAATTACGCAAATCACTGTTAGGTGAAGTAATGTTTCTCCTTCTTCTTCTTTTCATGTCGCTACAGGCCGGGGTAGACCAACTAAGGTCATTAACGCAAACAGGATCAAAACTCGCACGCAGAACTTTTCGCTCGAAAACACTAAAGGGCCGTTGTATTGTTGCTTACTTTATGAAAATGATCTATAGACAATCAGAGACAAAAAAACAATCCATCCTACTTTCCTGTAAGATTTGAAAAAGTTAGAACAGTTGTTAAGCACCTGTCCACGGCTACTCTTTAGATTTCGACACTTTGCATGTGGACTTCACGAGCTGCTGAACTGTCACACCAACACACACATGTCGAAGTGTCCGGCCTAGCGGTCATCGTTTAAAAATTGTTTTTCGCTTGTCCTTCTCCCATTTTCGACACGGCTTTCAACATCGTTCACACAGCCCGAACGTTTGTGTTTCTTTCATCTCGCTCGTCGTCGTTTATGGCAGTTATTTATACTTTTTTTCTTCCACAGCTGCCGAAACGCCGGGTAGGGTCTTTAAAACGGAAACTTGCTGGGGCTTTTATTTTTCTGCAAGAGACTTATTACTGACAACCGGACTGGACTCCCAGTGCCGGGATGCTCCTCCTCACATTGGAGGGCACTCGAATGCTTATAAAGTGCCAAAAATCTGAACAGCGATTCAAATGGATTCTCGCAGTTCTCCGGCATGCTTATGAGTCTCGATGTGTGTGTGTGTTGGTTTGTGAATCCTTTTTTACGTGTTAACCCATTCAGTGGCGCTCATTTCTCGGTACTCTTCGTTGAATTATGGACTTTTTCAAAAGTTCCCCATGCCCTGTGTGAGCGAGTGCCAAGTGAGGTGGCAGCGCCGATAGTGGAGTGTGATGGAGTAAGTGAATGTGTGCCGGCAATACGAGGCGGCGAAGGAATGCAAGGACGTCCTATCTGCCTGTGTTATAATTTCTTGTCGCGAGTATTTAATATGTGGAATGGTTTTTGGCATTTTTGGCAAGGGATCAGCATTTGTATCAATTTGGTAGCCATTATTGAAAGGTTAATTTTAGTTCCTTCTTCAAATTACCGAGCTTGTTCGGTGCGTCTGTCGGTGTGGGGGAATATAATCCGCTTATGTCCTCTTATCTCGGTACTTTTCATCTAATGCCGGGGATGAATGGGTACTGCCGGGGAAACAAAGATTTGAAGCGCATTCAGGCAAAAAGTGCAACTCCACTGTGGCGGATTCAGTTTTTGAGGGCGACACCGTATTTTGGAGGGCAGCCAAAGAGTTCAACCGGAGGAAAATAATTCAAGTTGAAAATTTGGTTTTAGTTGGTTTGGTTTTTCTAGCTTTTCTTTCCCTCTGTCCCGTTCCGATGGAGTGAATAATGAATTGGGCACACAGAGTGTGGATTGTTTTTAATTCGGAAATGATCGAATTGACACACTAAGAAGGTTCCTCTGAAATATGTCGTCTGTTGTTTTGCCAAGACTCACTAAGTGTTTACTTAACGTATGTCCCACATTTTGAATGTTCTTTAAGATGGGATTGACGCAAGAGTCACTAAGTGCTTCTTCGAGGTTTGTATCAGATGTGATGTGCTAGCGAGGGATTAATTTTGTGGAGGGGTTTGGAATCTGTAAGCTAAACCGACTGCGTAAGTTGGTAAAAGTTTCAAGAAATAAATTCAAGGATCTCTTAAAATAGCTATCCTACATCCGTGCCGTAGGGATCGTGGATTGTGTATTCGGTTCCCAGAACCTACCTTCAAATTGAAATGAATTGAATTTCTTGATTCCTGAAGTGCTGTTATACGAATTCTCACGTTCTTATTTACTTTAAGCACTCTGCCCACAACTATGCACCTCGATATGAGTTGTAAAGACTTTGCTGGTATTCCAAAACCAACTTTAAGACAGAATCAAATGGACTATTGATATAATTTGACTCCGCAAACAACAAAATATTTCTCAGAATCATTTCAGCCGGAAGAAAGTTCATTACTGTATGAAATTTGCAACGCAAAGGTACTCTGACTCCTGTATGAGAAAATTCTCGATTGTTCATCGCTTTAGACTCTGTGACCCCAGAGATGGAGACTATCTCGTCCCTGGACTTAAAGTGAGTTTAACTTATCAAAATGTATTTCCACTCATTCTTAATGGTTTCGTTTTCAGAAAACAAACATATTCGAGTCCCACATGGTTCCCGGATGGTTTGTCTTGATTCGGGTAGTGTTATCCCCATACATACCATTAGGGTTTTCAGGATTTAAGTTCCTGAGAATTTGAAGTTTTCGGTAACTTGAGTAACAGGAATAAGTTCACAGAGCAGAGAGCCGCAACCAACTGGCTGGGCACAATAAGAGCTGGCAAAAGATGGTGATAGTAGGGATAAACATATTAAACTCCTAAGAAGAAGAATAAGATTTGATGGCAACAGCAACTCAGTTAAAAAAATAAAGAACAAAAATAGGAGAAATTATTGGAAAAAAAGGAGAAATAGAGGGACAAACCGCTGGAAATGTAAATGTCCAGGATATTTCGTGATCACTACTTGGGCCTCCTCACATCAAATGAGAGTTATTTTTGGCTCTGCTTCCACTGATGTTACATTGCGGGAAAGATTCAACAATGAACTCTATTTTCAGTACGGCGGTGTCTGCGTCTGCTGATGCAAAGCATAGAATGGCAAGACCATGTCGAATGTATAGACAGTACAGATTCAGCCTGCAGAGTCCTCAAATCGAAGCCATTGGGACAGTGCAACCGAGGACGTCTGAGATAACCGAGGGCGTCTGAGATGATCAAGGACGTCTAAGATGACCGAGAACGTCTGAGATGACCCACATAAACGTTAAGAGAGCTCACCAACCTTGATGTGCAAGACTGGAGCAGCTGTCTAAAGAATGTGCAAGCTGTATAGTCAAATTGATTGAGACCCAGGTTTGCCTTGGGCTTAAGTGCTTCACAAAGCAAAAGAAGAGTTTGATAGAGTTTCTCATAATTTTGGGTTTTTAGAATTCTCAAATTTCATTGGGCGAGATAGTAGATCGAAGGGAAATTTAATAATTTTTTCCCCCATCAACGTACTACAGTATTGCTTTTCAGAAAAATCGTATCGTTGGCCGTTGTTAACTTGAGAAAATCTATTGTCTACCGAGCTGCTTATCCCCCTGGGAGTTTCAATTAATGGATGCCTTTTTTCAGGTTACTTGACTTTCTTAACCAGTTACTTAAGACAAAGTACGCACAACACGAGAAGTTCACGCACAAGCTAAACATTGGCCCCATATGATCTGCAGTGCCACTCAATTTCTATTTTGAATGAGTGTGGAATTTGTGTAGCATTGAACAATGAATGCAAACAAACTAAATGTGGTAATAAATGAAATGAATTGAAATGCAGTCAGCTTATTACTGCATTTTAATTCCAATCGCTCGGGAACATTCACCGACTTAAACAGCTGAATGGGGAAGACCTTTAACTGGTCACATGAGAATTTGGTTCAACTTTCTGTTGCACCCGTCCAAATTTATTACCACTTAAATTTATGGCAAAACGTCTGAATAGGATTCATCCATATTTTTAATGCCAAAGGGAACTTCATCAGCACGAGCGACAAGTGTTTATTGAATTGACTTTAACACAGGTTGGTGCAGCGAAAACACAAAATGCTAAATATAAACAAAAAAAAATCAAATATTCAGAAAATTATCTTAAAATTATTTATTACGAGCAGTCGCAGTGACGTAGTGGGTATATGTGTCGACTCACACACCGAGGTCTAGGTTCTATTCCCTGGCGGAACACTTCGCGTTTTTTACGGCACCAACTCTTTCGAGTTGGTTGCAACATTCAAAGAGTTTCAATTGTCTATGAAAAGCTTCTCAAATCTTGCCGTTCGCCGGCAAACAACTGAAGGTCCCTTCTACTCGTGAGAGAGCAATAGCATGCACAATTCGAGTACTTGTTATTGAAGCATAGGCCCTGGTTCCCTGTGGGCTGTCGTGGCACTCAATTATTATTGTTACTATTATTGTTTATACCGACAGAAGGTTCTTTCAGAGAGAAAAGTTTTGCTTGCGATTTTTTTGTTCTGTTTGCATTGATAGTATCTGGAAGAGAAGATTTAGCGATGAATTCTATAGACTGTAAAGCGACATGCGCTTAGGTAGGCTAGGCCATGTAGAGTGTATGAACACCACTGCTCCGGCCCTAAAAGTCTTCAAATCTGAGCCCTTGGGACAACGCAACAGAGGACGGCCTAGGCTAAGGTGGCGCAAACAAGTGTTGAAGGAACTTATCCAACTTGGAGTGTTACTTTGGGGCAACTGGCTCGAGAGCACACTAGCTGAAGGGGAATGTTGGCTGATGCCCAGGTCCACCCTGGATTGTAGCCCCACAAGAAGAATTAGAAAATGAAGGATCAAAGAATATTAAAGTATCAATATCTTCTAAACACTTCCCACGTCTGTAGTGTCATATCCCTCCTCTATGGTCCATATTTTCAATGATTCTAAGACATAATTGGATTTAATGTCGTTGATGCATTGTTGTCAAACATCGTGTCGTCAAACATCGTGGCGGCCAATTAACATCGCCACGAGGTGAGATAACACGGCCATTAAATTTCTCCCACAAGACTGTCATTATTTCGTTGGCTGTGTGGCAAATGACATCATCTTGTTGGAACCATATATCATGCAGATTTATATCCTCAATTTCTGGACACAAGAAGTCCGTTATCATTCCGCGATAACAAATACCCTGAACAGTAACAGCATGGCCGACATCATTTTTGAAATAGTACGTCCCGGTGACAGACACATTTTTGGAATGCATCAAAAACCAGTCGTAGATTCCCGGTTGTTAAAAATATTAGTATTTTACCAATTGCGGACACATTTGACTATGCAGATCAAAAATGTCACGAAGTGTACGAAATGCAATTCCATTTGAACGCCCATTTTTTCAATAGGCTTTAACAAACTGAACACCCGGCTGCATTGTGTCCCTCTCCTTTGTTGAATTCACCAACACTAAAGCAAAGGAATGTCAAATTAAGGCTGACAAAAAAAACTTGATCTTTTTAGGTGTGACTCGCAATTAACCTCGTGCCTTATGGTTGGACTATCCTTTTCAAAGACGACCAAGTTTACCAAAACTTGGTAGATAACGAAAATGAAACAATGTAATGAAATTATTTTTAGTATTGTAGTGGAAAACCAATGAAAATATAACAACTTGAAGAAAAATAGAAACCCGTCCGCTCAGTCTTAGCTCTGTTTTAATAATGAATAATCTGGTGATTTATATTGGTTACATTTCTTTGTTTTAGAGTGGAGACATTTCGGATAGATCATACGATCGGATGACGATACATTCACATTCAGAACATTTACTCAAAGTACGTTATATGACAGTCGTGTCGAAAAGATTTCCATCACTTTTCATTTGTTTTGCCTACAGTTCGGCCATCCTGAACGTATAATCGACCCGATTACAGTTTCTTCTTATAATATACTATATACATATTTTAAAAGTTCAAAATCAATTCAATATTTCTAAGTTTAAATAACAACACAATTCGTTTAGATAGATTCAAAATTAAAAAGTTAAAAATCAATTCAATAGTTCAACATTTAAACAATTCATTTAGATAGACTTAAAATTACAAGTTAACTGCAAGTTCATTCCGAGACGACCAGTCCAGCTTCTAGGGATTCTGAAATCGAAATTATTAGAAGTGAAATGTAAATGTTAATACTCAAATTAATCCGTTGAACCAAGATCCTCAGAACATCCTTCGGTCACCTCAACGTCGTCACCTGTGAGCTGTGGTAATTCCGCTTGGTACGGCCTCATATTACTCGGTGAAGATATACCTTTATAAGGGATACGAGTAAGTTGGAGACCTTCTATGTCTCCAATGACATACCGATCATGAGGTAGAACCTTTTTAATTTCATAGGGGCCACGAAATTTGGCGAGTAATTTTTTGTTAATACCGGGAGTAGTGACGACATTTTTAATCATGACATAGTCACCCTCATTATACGTTCTGGGCTTTTTGTGACGACTGTCGTAGTAAACTTTATTGTTTACTTGATTTTTTTTGAGTGTTTCACAAGCCTCAGCCCTTAGATCATCGACATTACAACGAGTATCTTCTAACTTACTTTCGAGAAATTCTTTTACTCGATCACATAATTCACCCTTTTGATTTCTTCCAAACAAAAGAACGCTTGGCGAAAAACCGGTGCTTCTATTTATGGTGTTGTTGAGTGCAAATTCAATCCTTACCAATTGTTTATCCCAACCACTTGATGTGTCAGCTTCGCACTCTTTCGCCAACATTGGAATAAGTACTCGGTTAACGCGCTCAACTTGTCCATTCGATTGGGGTGAATGTGTGGCAACCTTCACGTGAACAACATCATTCTCCTGGAGAAAGCTAGAGAATTCCTTTGAAGTAAAGCACGAACCACGATCAGATACTATTTTGTTCGGCCTTGAATAGTTTCCGAAAAATGATTTTAAGCATTCTATAGCTTCATTACTTTGTGTAGTTCTGACAGGGTAGAGTTTAGTAAATTTTGTGAAGCCGTCAACAATAACGAAGATGTGCTTCTTCTTTGATCGAGAATTTGGCAGTGGTCCAAGATGATCCACATGCATTAAATCAAATGGTACGTTACCCTTTGGAATAGGATTTAAAGTGCCCTCTATTTTACCCGAATGGAGTGAATAGTATATACACTTCAAACACCTACTAATGTAAGATTTAATTTTGCTTTTCATATTGGGAAACCAATACGTCCTTGACAAATGTTCAAAGCACTTTTCAACCCCCAAATGGCACATAGCCTCATGGTGAGTGCGGATGACCTGCTCCTCCATGTGTGATGGCACATAAAACCGTATCTTTCCTTTACATTTGCGGTAGATTAAACCATCCACCATTTCAAACTAAGAACTTTCAGCTTTCTCTAAGTTAGAAGCAATGGCTATGATATTTGGATCTTGTTTTTGTGCAGCAGCAAGCACAAATTCAAATGTTTCATCATCCACATATAAAATATTGAATGAACGGCTAAGTGCGTCTACGTGCATCATCCGATCTCCTTTACGATGCTCAATTATGAAATCGAAACTTTGCATCTCTAGGGCCCAGCGCGATATGCGAGGATTCAGCGACTTTTTTTGTAATGTTAATGTTAAAGCTTGGCAATCAGTTATAATTTTAAAAGATATACCGATTAAGTAAATCTTGAACCTTCTTAGAGCATAAATAATTGACAGAGTTTCCAGCTCGTAGCTGTGATACTTGGATTCAGATTCAGTAGCTCTTTTCGAGAAGTAGAAAATAGGATGGAATTTCCCATCCGACTGCTTTTGCATGAGTACTGCTCCGAATCCAACGCTACTAGCATCACATTGGAGTTCTGTTACGCAATTGGGATTATAGATTGCTAGAACCGGCGAAGCAACTAATTTTGCTTTTAAAGTCTCAAACGTTTCCATTTCCTGGGGCCCAAAAATGAACTGTTTGTTGCCTCGTACTAAATCGTATAAGGGCTTTGCTATATTAGCAAAGTTCTTAATGAATTTTCGAAAATAAGAGCAGAGGCCCAAAAAGCTTTGTACATCTTTGACGTTAGACGGTACCGGGAAACTTTGAATTGCGTTTAAATTGCTTTCATTTGGTCTAATGCCGTTCTGAGTGACCCTGTACCCTAGATACACTATCTCATGCTGTAAAAAAGAACACTTATCAAACCTCAAACGTAAACCGCTTTTTACGATTATATCTATGACCTCCTGCAAAATGTCCAGATGCTCCTCCAAACTAAAAGTTGCTATAAGGAGGTCATCGAGATACGTAAGGATTTTCCCCGACGAAATCATTCGACCAAAAACGTGTTTCATAAAACGTTCGAAGACGGAGGGGGCATTTTTCAGCCCAAATGGCATCCTCGTATATTCAAACTGTCCCAATGGTGTTGTAAATGATGTATACTTCATGGATTCCTCCGACAATGGGACATGGTGAAAACCGCTTTTAAGATCCAATGTCGTGAAGAACTTTTTGTTTCTAAGTCGATCTATGTGATCTTCGATTATTGGCATAGGGTAATTATCACGAACAGTAATTTTATTTAATTCGCGAAAATCTACGCAAAGTCTAAATTCTTTATTCTTCTTCTGAATCAATACTATGGGCGAGACGTAGGGAGAATTTGATTCGCGAATTATTCCTTCCTTTAATAAGCCGTCCAAAATCTTTTGCAACTACAGCTTATGTGCGTAAGGAAGTTTTCGCGGCGGACAATAAAAAGGCGTATCTTTTAATAAGGTGATTTTCATTTTAAAATCGGTTTTAACATCGAAAGGATTATTACTATTAAGATATGCAGGTGTCACTAAAGCTTTTACTTTTTCTTTAATATTTGAAGATAAGGAATTGTTTATATTAATCTGTAACTCACCTGCCGTTTCGACAGTATCGATATTTAAGATCTGTTGAAAGAAGTCTTGACTATCCGATTTTGTGCTCTTAGCAGGGTTTTTCGAACGTTGTAGATGACCGTCACACGTTCCGATGTAATCATGATTTTTGTTGACCTTCTCATCGTTGATCCTTCGAAGCGCCAGACCAGTCTCTCGGAAGAAGTCTCTACCTAACACAACAGAATGATTCATTGAATGGTTTTCCACAATAAATAATTGCAAATCAATTGACTTATTCTCAAAAACCACACGCGTATTTATACTTCCCATTATATGAAGAGGACTGCCGTTGACTCCACAGTATGATGATCCAGTATCCTCAAGCGTTGGAAGCAAAAAAGCTGGTAAAAACTGCTCCTGCAGAAAACTAATTGGACTGCCTGAGTCCAGTAGCGCCAACAATGAAATTGAAGTTTCCATCTGATTAAAACTCCAATGAAAACAAACTGAGCACTCGAATTCATTGACAGATGTAGACTGATCTCGTTTTGGTGAGTTTCCATTTGACAGATCGATTGGTTTTTCCCCACACTTTTTCAGACCACATTGGTTTTGGTCTAAAGTCATAATTGAATTCTTCGGGCCACATTGGGTTGATATGTGCCCATGTTTTCCGCACTTATAACAAATTACATCTTTTGGAGTATTTTTCTTCATATGGTTAAAACTGCGATCATTAGTGGTAGTTTTTTCTGAGGGCTTAGCCATGTCTGGTGGTTTGTGTCTTGGGTTGAATTCAGACTTAATCACTTTCACTGGGTAGTTGGTACGAGTATTAGTTTTTTGTTTATCGTATTTACGAAGAGCAATTTTCAACTCATGTATATTATTTGCACCATATAAAATCGTTTTGTTAACTTCGGAATCACCAATCCCTTTAATTACAAATTGTATTAAGTCTTCTTCGTCCACTTCACCATGCGATGCAATTTCTTGCATGTGTAGAAGATATTGCTGTGTTGTTTCGTCACGATGTTTTTTACGCTCGCGGAGTTCATTAAAAATTTCACACTTCGACACAACTTTTCGGAACTCATTTTTTAACACGAATTTCAACTCCGTCCAAGTTTTTGGATTTATTGTTCTGATGTATAACTTGGCTGTACCAGTTAAAAGCCGTTTACAGTATATAAATTTAGCTCTGCAGTCCAGCTGTAGAAGCTCGGAAATTTCCTCAAACTGATCAATCCATCTTTCGACCGCATAATTATCGTCTCCACTGAAGGGAGTAATAGAATCCTCCACATCCTTAAAACTGCATAGAGTTGTAGACCTCGAACTGGGCACTGCCTCCTCCATTTGAAGTTCTTGAAGTTGCCGCTTTAGCTTTGCGATCTCTTCCTTCTTCTTCAGAATTCTTTGCAATTTTGCCAGCTCCTCGTCCAGTTGATCTTCCTCTGAACAGTTTGACTGACTTCTAGATACAGATGGGTGTTCTTCGTTGTCTTCGGTTTCATCTTCTTGGCCGCTTAAAGCATCCTGCATTAATTTCCGAACCTCGCCTTCGTTCCAATCGCTCACTGCTTCACTTACTCGGATTTTGAGTTCTGCCTTTGTTCCAGATGTGTGTAATTTTAATAAACGTAGGACTTCCTTCAACTTAACTACAGTTGCTGCTTCCAAGAACACAGTCCAGTCGTCCATTTTAGTAACACAAATATAACAATTTTAGCGAGAAAAACTTTCCGGTAGTTCAAGTAGCGACTTGAAAATTAGCTGTCGGTAAATTAAGAAAAGGAGGTACTTTATCCCACTTCTGAAACTGTAGTGGAAAACCAATGAAAATATAACAACTTGAAGAAAAATAGAAACCCGTCCGCTCAGTCTTAGCTCTGTTTTAATAATGAATAATCTGGTGATTTATATTGGTTACATTTCTTTGTTTTAGAGTGGAGACATTTCGGATAGATCATACGATCGGATGACGATACATTCACATTCAGAACATTTACTCAAAGTACGTTATATGACAGTCGTGTCGAAAAGATTTCCATCACTTTTCATTTGTTTTGCCTACAGTATCAAAACATCTTGTATACGATATCGCAACGATTTATGATCATCTATTCTGTTATATAGAAAACAAAACAGGGACACTCTACTGAGTCACTACCAAAATGCACTAAAAATATTGAATTTTGAACTTCTTTTAGGGAAGACCAAGGCATCACTGTCTTATATAAGTCTTCGCATAAAAAATTTTAGTTCTTATGGCTCATTAGTCAAGATTTCGCCAACTAAAAAGTCAATTCTCCAGTAGCCAATAAAAATATATATAGCCCAAAAAAATAGATATTTTTTTAACTAAAGTCAAGTTAGTACTAAAATTTGAAAAACAGTTGAAATGAAAGCCCTTTTTTGACACTGCTGAACTGTTATCAATTCACTCCAAAATAAAATACTTAATTCTGTTCTTTTTCCCCCCTTTCGTTTTGTTTTAGGTCCGCGACACCGAAATCTAACAACTTGAATCCAGGTCGCCTTTGGTGTCAGAGCGCATCGCATAAAATCAACTGAACTGTGAACACTTCGTCATGCAAGCCCATTCTGTACAATTGCTCTTGTTGTATGTTTGACAAATTACTACCTTAATCCGATTACCAGTTAGAGCGGACTGCATTAATCGAAACAGTCCGCACGGCTACCCGGCCACCCTGGAACTTATGACTGAAACTAGGATTCCTACTCATTTACTATGCCGAATGCGCCTAAGATCTAATTTATCCAATTTGCGTATGAGTACCGTGTGTGTGAGTGAAAACATTCCACACCTAATGTCCACAACGAATTGAGCTCATTCAGAGGGATGGACGGCTGCTGAAGCGGTGAGGGATGTGCGCTTTTAGCGCTCACCTTTGCTCACCATTGCATTGGTTGATGAAATTTGACCGGTGTGACATGAGAGTGAAAACGAATTTCATAGATGCAAACGTAGAACGACAACACTGCAATATATAATATTAATTTCTCTGAAATGCTGATCCTAAAATAATTACCGCATTCTCATCGCCCTCAGCGGCGAGGAGAGGCTTGATATGAATGACAGCCAGCCAACGCTAGCCGATTGTTGGAGAGGATTAGTGAAGGAAATTTAATTGGGTAACAGGGAAAAGGAAAAAATAATAATAATATCATATTCTGAGGGGATTAGTCCTGTAATGACTGATGATTGTACCGGCCGTCCAGCTATGGCGCTCAAACAGCATACATTCGTATTTTCAGTTTCTCCTGTGATATTTAATTAACATAATGTTGTCCACGTCAAATTCAGGATAATTGCTGAATACTATGCGAACGGGACGATTATAAAAAAGTCTGCTGAGAGCTTCACATGAGGATAATAGCTTGATGGACTATTCCGTATGAATTCTCCAAACTGATGGGAAACTCAATCGTCAATGGAATAATATTCACATAATTGACATGGTCTAATTAATTTTTCATTCAGATTTTTCGAACGCGAATGTAGCTCGGAACTTGGAAATCGAACACATTTTTATCTCGTCCACAAACGTATGAATGCAGTCGCTAAAAGGTGTGTCAAATGGTGGGAAACTACTCCGAAGGAAGAGCGGGGATAATGAGTCAATTTTGTTAAATAAGTTTAAAAGTTGCATAATTTGTACTGAAAAATAGATAAAAAAATGTAGGAAAAAGGAAAGAGAAAGAAAAACCATTTAAAAGAAACTTATTCAAAATTTTCTGCTACAGGGTGATCAATTAAAACACAATTTCTACTTTGTTTTTTTTCCTGGAAACGATCTCTTTTCGTGGACTGCTCTCATTTGAGTGATTGTCATTCGTCAAAGGAATACTTCGCTTGGTATCCCTGCTGTGGTTTTTCTATAGGCGTATATGTTTTGGTTTTTATGGCAGATCCTGGAAAAGACCCAAGAAGTGCAAATCGACATGCACCACCTATTCATCGATTTCAAGGCCGCATATGACAGTGTGCATAGAGACGAGCTATACAGTTCCATGTCTAGTTTTGGCATTACTACCAAACTCGGCAGATTGTGTAGGATGAGGATGGAGAACTCTCGCTCCTCCGTCAAAGTTGGCAACGAACTCACCGAAACCTCCAATGTCAGAAAAAGTTCTTAGACAAGGCGACGCACTGTCATGTGACGTCTTTAGCAGCATCCTTCAGAAGACGGTGCGTAACTCATAAGTCAACACCAGAGGCACCACCTTCCAGAAGTCAGCTCAATTGCTAGCTTACGCCGACGACATTGACGTGATTGGAAGAACACAGCGAGCTGTCAGTGAAGCCTTTGCTGGCATGGAAGCGAAAGCGAATAAAATGGGTCCGGTGGTTAATGAGAGCAAAACGAAGTACATTCTGTCATCGAGGAAGGACACACAACATCGGCATCTCGGACAGAGCGTTACACTAGGCAACAGAGATTTCGAGGTAGTCAAGGTATCTTGGCTCCTTGGTAAATAGGGACTACAACACTAGTACCGACATCAAACGCAGAATCACTCTTGCCAATCGCTGTTTCTTTGGGCTCAAGAGGCAATTAAAAATTAGAGCCCTCTCTCGAAGTACTAAGCTTGCTTTATATAACACCTTGATCATCCCAGTCCTACTCTATTGCGCGGAAACCTGGACCGTACTAAAAGCGGATGAGGAAGCCGTCAGCCTTTTCGAGAGAAAAGTTTTGCGTGCGATTTTTGGTCCTGTTTGCGTTGATGGCATCTGGAGGAGAAGATTTAACGACGAACTCTATGGGCTGTACAGCGACATGCGGCTAGTCAAGCGTCTTCGGATACAACGCTTAAGATGGCTAGGCCATGTAGAGCGTATGGACACCACTGCTCCGGCCCGAAAAGTCTTTGAATCTGAGCCATTGAGATAACGCAACAGAGGACGGCCTGGGCTAAGATCGCGCAGACAAGTATAGAAGGACCTCAACCGACTTGGAGTACGCAACTGGCGGCATGTTGGTTGAGGCCCAGATCCACCCCGGACTGTAGAAAAAGAATAATTCACGGGACTGAACCAGTTGACAAATCTTAGCGAGTGGCAATCATCATAAAATAAAAGCTTTTCAAATCTCGCCAGAATCGGAAAATAAATTGTAGGTGCCCTCTGCTCGCGAGGAAAAAAATACCGCGCACAACGCAAGTGAGTGCTGACGAAACTACCTCCTAGTGGACTTCAGTGTCACACAATAACTCTGCACCTTGTGCCCTAACTAGCTTGGCGTGTAAAATTGAAGACTGTTGGCTTAAAATCGTACCAACTGGAGGGGTTTCCTGATTGAGTCTCAGATCCAACCGACCTGTGTTGATCTTGGTGAAAAATAATTTGTTGTAAAAATCAATTGTTTATGAAAAATGTTTCATTTGGAGGTCAAAGACTTGTTAATGCAAAAATGTAAATTTAACAGTGCATAAGTCCTGTTAGTAGGGGATAAATAGAAAAGAATAACAAAAATAAAAAAAAAAAAAAAAAACACAAATGAAACCCAAATTTTAATTAAACATATCATTAGGCCGACAATAATTAAACTCATGCAGAAGCCATTTGGCAATTATTCAAATGCCTTAATGAACGCTTACACAACACCGGCGACGGTTGCAACACCCGCACGCATGATTGCTCCGAAATAATTATTGATATTGCTAAATTTCAAATTCCACCAAGACTGGAACAACATCAGTTTTGCCAATATTCATGAACTGCCACCTAATGACAACAGAACAAATTCGAAAGCCTAATATAAATAAATTTTACACGATATATGCGGTGGCGATGTGCAAATACAGGATAATCAAGGACAAAAATGAAATTTTCATTTCAAATTTATTCACTACATTTCGCCACTCCTCCAAAGTGCGAAACACAAACCCCCCGCCCCCTCTCTTGCATCGGTTTGATTTAATTCGATTTTCAGGTTTTCCCCAAAAAGTTGTCCAATAACAAACAATCCAAAAAAGGCGCATCGGAACACCTCGCATAGAGACAGAAATGAGATCCTGCCGTCCATAAGTTTGGAAATAATTACGAACACCAGACCGCCTAAGCATTTAATAGACCGCTTTTGTGACGCTGGCCAATACTTTTTGAGGTCAAAAACTGTAGCCACCACGGCAGCCGTCACCATATTGTGTAGAAAAAAAAAACACACAACTCTGCTACTGATACAGGCAGCAATTGGGGATGTGGCTTGCGCTTTGGTATGCTCTCGAAAATGTGTCGTTGGTGTATCGCAAAATAAATAATTCACTGTTGGATTCACTGGAAATTTTGCTTGGGATACGTAGGAGTGTGATGTGTGGCTACTCGTGTACAAAATGGGTTAATAGAATTCTTTTGGAGATTTTTGTTTGCCTTTGATGGGAAAAGTGTTTCGAAGTGAGTCCTGTGAGGGTGACTTACGGGAGGAAAAACAACTTCTAATGAGACCTTCGGAAGAAAGAACATATTGCCACATATAGCAGAGTAGGATCACATATTTAAAATTGAATAAAAATCCTCTTTTTGAAAGAACAATATACAGTCAGGGTCAAAAAAGCGTGTACATTAAAGACAAAAGTTAGTGTACACAGTTTCGTGAACGTTTTCGAAAAGAAATGGAACACTTTGTAAACCATGTGACAATCCGATTCATTCGGCTTCCTGTTCAAAATGTCATTCGAAACTTCAAAGGAAACGCGAAAAATCGTATTAAACAGACATCATAACACAGCGAAAGACAGTTGAGTTCGATGTGAATGAGGGAGAAAGAAGAGATATTATTAGAAAATGAAAAAAAATCCGAAATGCAGTGATGTCCAAAGTGCAGAAACAGTAACTAGAAAAAATGTCTACGTGACCTGTTCCCCTTATTCCACGTTGCATCAAAGTGGCTTACATGGCAGAGTGTCCAGGAAATAAACTGACTCGAAAAACAAAATTTAAAAGAAGATTGAAATTCACTAAAAACGACCAAAATGTCGTGTTTTAATATGTGTCTAAATTTGGAACAAAGAAAAATTATAATGTGTGGAAAAGACAAAATACACAACTGAAACGTCACATACTTTGTCAAGAGTAAAGCAAGGTGAAGGCCCAGTGATGTTGTATAGTATTATACACTGTAACTAAAACCGCAAGTATTGTTCGTTTTATTCAAATTTGTTTCCTTCCTTAACAGGGAAAAACCAAATGTCTTTTCAGTAGCAAAGTCAAGCCAAGAATGAAACGATCACGCCACATTATCAGGACAGGGAAGAAAAAACGGTACATCAAACGCACAGTACACATGTACATATACATGTACATGTACATACACATACTTTTGTGAGAATTCCAAAGTGTTAAAAAAGGAAAAACAATGTATTATTCTTAAGTTTTATTATGAATTATGTTTTACTTTGTTTTATTATTATTTTTTAATGTGAATAAATAATATTAGTGGAAAATATTTCAAGTTTAGCGATTCTTTTAAGAAAAATATTAAAAATTCATGCCGTATGTATACTTTTGTGAGTGTGTGTATGTGGTAGTGTACTACAAAGCCTTTAAGAGATGGGTATATTCAGCCACTCGGCGGCCATGTTAAGTTCTCAGCCTTCGATGAATGCCTTTAGCCTCGATTTGGAATTCCACCTCTGCTTCAAATCTTATACAGATGGTATGGGGATATAAGGTGGCTTCTGGCCATAGGATTTTGAATTTTGTTAACTTTCAGGAACGTAGGTCTTTTAAGACTACAAGGACCCTCAACATACATCCTACCCGTGAAGAGAAGGGCTGATGTATAGTTCACCAAGACAATTAGATTATCCTCCCCAATCAGCAGGGGGATCTCACAATTGAAGAGACAGTTAACATCTGCACAATTACTACCGAATGCTCTAGTAAGAGAATGGCCGAAAATTGAAGCAAGGGTCCCACAGGCCTGTTGAATCCATGATTTGAAGACACGATTCAGTGAAAATTCGGAAGAGAGACCTTCGTACGGCTACTTTTCTAATATGTGAAGCCTTTTAAGACATGTGTACATATACCCACTTTGGACGCTAGTTTTTTGCTAATTTTGTATAAGAATTTAGGAAATTTTGTATGCTTAAAGTTTTTATGTTTTGTCCATTACCACCCCACCTTAGCTCCTGCTGTTATATTTTTTAATATTCACCAGAACACACACTTTTGGCGCTGAGTGTAAGTGGCTTGGTACAATGGACCAGTTCTCGAGTTTGACCGCTTCAGTGCAGTAGGTTGGGACTCCAACCAAAAAAGTGGACAGATTACTTTAAAAACAAAACGAGGGAAACCTATTGTTTAGAAACGGATTGTTTGAAATTATAATTTGTTGAATTTGGGAAATGATAATTTTGCTCTCATTTAAAATAACATTGAATTATACATAATAATAATAAGTGACACTAAAGCCCACAATGGACCAGGGCCTAGCTTCCGCAATAACTACTCGTTTTGTGCATGCTACTGTTCTCTCACGAGTAGAAAGTTTTTTGCCGACTCCGAACGACGAGATTTGAGAAGCTTTTCATTGACAGTTGTCAGCAACTCGAATGAGGTGGTGCCGTGAAAAAATGTAAGGTGTCCCTTCCGGGAATCGAACCTAGATCTTCTGTGTGTGGGTCGACGCACTTACCCACTGTGCCACTGCGACTTGAATTAAACATTTTATTGTTAAATTGCGCATACACACTATTTCGTTCCTATAATGAACATGTTGGATGTACAGAGTCAAAGCTAACCGTTTCGTCTCTCTCAGTCTCATGCCATAACTCTGCTAATCGGTTCTTTGGTAGAGTTTACAGCGAATCGATCTCTCTGCCATTTGGATCTCGACCAGCCAGGATTACACATTCGCAATAAACCTTGTAACAATTATTTCAAAACTGTATTTTTATTCATCGTGGGAAAAATTGCATTCACTGATTGATTTCGTTTCCTCCTCACATCGTTGCACAGTTTTCCAAATTCTTTCGTCGCTGAGTTGTTGCACACCTACAACTGACGTCGGTGTCTTCAAGTTCTCATAGGCTTTTGAAAATTCTTTCCTAAATGTAACAATCTACGAAATTATGCCTGCGGAGGTTTTACATAGTAAAAGTAAAACTAAGAAAAAATTGTCAAGAAAATTCTAATCATTTCGAATTTCCTGCAACAGCAAATCTGAAGTTTAGCTTATCATTTGAAAAGAGCTTTCCTCAGTAGTCTTCACGGCCTAACTCAACTTTACTATTTTCGAATTAATATTTGAATTCCAAAAGGAAATACTTTCAAGTTTGCTCACTTCCGTCTCTGATATACGAGTATGTATCAAATCAATATGCATTCTTGTAGGTGAACAACAGTTTGAAGAAAAACTTTCGTTATAATGTCTAAAAATGGTGAAAACCTCGAAATACGAATTCCCAAAATGCACAGACCCCGACGACCAAAGTCTAAAACTGCTTAAAATTCGGTGAATCCAGAAGTCCCAAAAAAAACAATCCTTTAAACGAAATCCCAAAAAACGCATTTCCAGAAAGTACTTATGGGCATGGGGTAACTACAGGATTTTGAATAGGTACTAAATAAATTCGAATAATGGAATCCTTGCCATTTCAAGAATTTCAATTACAGAATTCTTACCATTTCGTGGTAAGTGCGTCGCCCGCCACGCGGTATGGGCAGGTTCAATTCCCAGATGGGACTCCTCTCATTTTTTACGGCACCGCCTCTTTCGAACTGCTGCCAGCACTCAATGAGTATGGACTGCCTATGAAAAGCTTCTCAAATCTCGCCGTTCAGAGTCGGCAAAAAACTGTAGTTCTGAACAGTAGCACACACAACACGAGTAGTTGTTGTAGAAGCTAAGCACTGATTCCTTGTGGGCTGTAGTGCCACTCAGTATATAATATACAAGCACCTTATGTTCCCGCTAACAAATGCGTCAGCTTAAGAAAATGGAACTGATTCCCTAAGGAAAAATGGAAAACAGTTTTTCCTAAATATTCCCAAATGGCTCGGGAAGATTTTAGAAAGTGTGTTTTCTTAAAAATCGGCCCAAAACTAAACCCAATCAAAAACTGTAGCCTAAGTTTCACATACCTTCAAACTGCCCTCTGGTGTTAACCGAATGATTCCAGTGCTTGAATGGGAAAAACAAAGACCAGTAGGAAAGGCCAAATGTCAAGCAATTAATCAAGAAAGCCCAATCTTGTCAAAAGTATTGCGGTTAAGTTTTGAAGCGAAAACTTCCCTGACACTTTCATTGTAAACGTGTCAGAGCGATCAAGTTTTCTGATTCTTGGACATGCGTCAAGTCCAATAATAATTTGTTATGAAATCCTCTGTAAGGACTAGCAGGAATATTCATGAAATTGAAAAGAAATAATTAATGTGCATTGATTTAAAATGCTCCCCCACGGAAAATTCAAATCTCCTCAACCCAAATTCCCGAATGCCCTCAGCGATCTTTCCCTGACAGCAATTCCATCCGTCTCGTGCCTTTGCTTGACACTCACATTCTTTTCAGCCTCCCCCCTCCCAGAAGAGGAACATCTCATCTATCCCATCCCCTCCATAAATACATATATAATTCAAATTCTGTTTCTGTCTAAGGATAATACAACGCCCACATTTCAATGTGTGTGCCTTTCATTTTCTTATTCAGGGCGAGTACACCAGAGCGTGTATTTCGGAATCAGTGCTTAACTAAACACAGCATCACTCGTTGCCGTAATGTGCCTTGAAATGATTACCTGCCTACTCCGAGAAACAGAATACATCCACAAAGAGATACTGAAAAATGGCGCAAGGAATTAATTACACATAATTTTGGCATTGAATAATGACTTAATTAAAATTTAATTTTCCATTTCCCCTCTAAATACGGAGAAAAGAATTAAAATCAAAATTTTAAAGGAAAACTCGTCAAAAAATGACGTTAAAAAAGGGAGGAGCGAAGTAAATGCCGCGATGGATGTGTGTACGCAGAAATCTTTATAACAAGGAATTCATTAGGCATAATGCGGGTTAACTCATTTTCACTTTGTAGTCATTGTATTGCAATTTGAAGGAGTAATTACCGCCGAGATGGAAAATTCCGCGAAACAACGTTGCGTTCCCATAACTTCATCCTGCAACTGGGTAATTTCTGTATGGCTGCAGGGGACGAAGAGGGATGAATAAATTTGCCAAACAAACGGCATGAGTGTGCAGCTAAGACAACCTTGTAACTATTCTGACGGAAGAACACACATTCATAAGATTATATTTTAGTTTTTCTTTTTTGAGTAGACATTTTTAGAAGGTATCGACTGTAAAGACTTCCTCTTCTTCTTGTGGCGCTGCACTCTGGGGTGGACCTGGGGCTCAACAAACATGCCTTCCCAGCCAGAACGATCTTCCGATAGCTGCCTCCAGCGGCGCACTCCAAGTTGGTTAATGTCCTTCTCCACTTATGTGCGCCACCTTAGCCTAGGCAGTCCTTGCGTTGCGCTGTCCCAATGGCTCAGAATCGAAGGCTTTTCGGGCTGGAGGAGTGGTGTCCATACGCTGTACATGGCCTAGCCATCTTAAGCGTTGTATCCCGCTGCCCAGGCGTAT